>JAMKCH010001424.1:0-103877 GCA_023653785.1 Ophioderma brevispina
ATAGATGCTGTGGACTACGGCCATATTTACCCTCTTAATTATCATCAAAACGTCATTGACAACGCAACCTGTATAATTTTGGCTTCTGTGCAGTAAGACGAACAATTTGGCACCATTTTTAAAACAAACCGATGAATCTGAAATTTTACCCCCAGTGTGACCTTGAACCCGTTTTGCCTTGTAACTCTTGTACTATAACCCTCAGGTATGGCAAACTATACCTTTCTGTAATCCTTGAAAGGTACTGAACATGGTGGTATACTTTAAAACATATTTTGCCCCTTTTATATTTTGACCCCTGTGTAAACCTTGCCCCCTAGAATTCATCCAAGAACACATTTTAAAAATTGACACCCATTATTTTTGGATTCCTCATACAATTTTGATTTAGAAAAACCTTGGTTGGAAGATTGTATATGAAATTTTCACAAAAATACAGTTGCACATGTACTATTTGCTTTGCATCCCAACAGAAATGCCAAACACAGCCACTTTGATATTTGTGCAAGTCTTTTTTTTTTCAAAGTGAGTATGTGAGTTCTGAGGAAAGAACTAACTTTAAGGTGCAGCAAGAGATATTGGGGAATCCATATGTAGTGATTTCATGTAGATAAGACCCCCAATAGATTTCTTACCTTGTATTTGGCTACAGAAATGCCTTGAAAGTGAAAACACCAGACAATTTTGATTTGCTTAACATTTTTTAGGGACACCTGTTATGTGAAATCTCTTGTTGCACCTTTTAAGGCACTATCAGTGATTTGTTAAATCAAGTGATAGACTGAAAGCACCATAATAAGGTGAAACTGGATATTTCAGTAAATATTGGAAGTTTTGTCTCTATGGATACTTAGCAACATGCAATTCAGTGGAGATTCATTTTTCAGCACTGTTGTTTTCTCGCTTATTGTCAACTTTAATTTTTTTTTGATAATTCTACAAAATTATCTTTCAGTTTCAAGCTTCTACAAATAATAAACATATTTATGCTTTCATGTGAATCACTAATAGTCCCATTGTGGGCCAAAATGTTGGTGTGTGAAATTGTTTATTTTTTTTTTCAAATTAATTTTGTTCTGATTGTAAGTGTGTTTGCATGTGTGCATGCGTGTTTGTTTCCCCTACTAGATTTAAAAACTTTTTATAAGTTTGCTTCATTCATAGATGGGATAGATGGGGTGAAAACAAAATAATAATAAAAAAAAGATAGAACAAGATTTGGCCAAGAACAGATTTTGAGTTAAAAAAGGTAGTCTTTAGAACTTCAATAAGCTGTAAAAGAGGCTTGCAAAGCTAAAATACTAGTTTCCTAAAATTGGAAGTCTTGAGGTTGACATATATCTTTACCATATGAGTACCACACAGACGATTATTATTCATAAAATTGAAAAGTGAATAAAACTTAATATGAGGCATATAATTTAAATACTTTGAAGAGAAAAGTTTAAAATTGAACACTGTACTGCTGAAACAGGAGAAGGTACCTTTAAAACCTGCAGTGTTATTTTGAACTCTTGAAAAGCTGTTTAGGTCTACTTCCACCATAAACCATTACCATAGCAACAGACAGGATGTCAAGTAGAAGAGGGAAGAATGTTTCCTCCTCATTGGATAACTAATGACCATGTGACAGAATGTTTCTTCCTGATTGGATGACTAATGACCATGTGACTTGTTGCCGCTGTCAAGTTGCCGCTGTCAATTTGAAGTTTAATTGAGGTACTATGCATTGACGATAGGATGTGTGCATTACGTGCGGTCTTTCTCAAATGAGGGTGGATTTTGTGTTGCATTACTCGTAAAGCTTTGCACTTTTCTGCAATTTTTGTCATGTTACAAAATGCCCAGGTTTGCAATAAACACTCAAGTTCGAAATCATGTTACTAGGGGAAGAGTTCGAGCATATGTGTCATGATGAGAACTCTGTGAAACACAAATAAACCTGAATAAAAAAAATCCAGCCAAGTTTTACATTTTTGGACTAGTGTATTCAAAGTTCAGGTTTTTATCCCCTGGCTTGAAACGCAGTGGGGGGGATTTTGCGAGAGCGCGCATGTCTGTATGTGTATGTGTGTTCCAGTTCGGTTAGGTTTTCATTTTTCAGGTCTTCTTTGAAAAGTTGAAGTCCGATTTAAACCATTATCATGTTTTGAGGAGTCCAAGTTTGTGAAAATATCAGATCCAAAACATGATAATGATAAAATTGGATGATTTATGCCTAATATTAATTGGTCTCGCTATGAGTTTTAAAATATCGGGCTCGACTGCATCTTGCCCAATATTTTTGCAACTCATAGCTCGACCAAATAATTTGGCTTAATCGATCCAATTTTATATCGGACTTGGGGTTAAGGTGCAGTAGGGGTTCCTTCATATGTGGATGATGTCAGTATCAACTAAAATTTTAGAAATAACCTTTTCTTGTGCATTTCTAGTGAACCATAAACAAAATATGAGGTACTAGGATTATGAACTACACCTTTAATTGTTCACAGATTATTCTCCACCAACATTTCCTTTGACATTTTTTCTGCACCTTCAAATTATGTCAGGTGCGCAGTTGGTCTTATTCTATCCCTTATCATAGACCTGTAATGTAGGATGGCAAAAGTCCCTACAAACCATGTAATTCATTCCCCAATGTCTGACAGGGGGTGGAGAAACATAAAAAAGGTCAATAATTGATGCACAAAAAGAGTCAACATTTGGCCACATCGTTTTTCTACATGAAGTATTCTCAATCCGTCCACACTACCATTGACAGTTTACCTATTTTGATCAATAGGTACTTTTGATTTTATACCAAGGACACTAGTACAGGGGAATTCCCAATAAACAGGACACACCATGTACATAATGGGGATAAGGTACACTGCCACTGAATAAACTGCTGGCTATGTAGAAACACCCAGAAAATCACAAAGGACTGTTTTGTTGAGACATACTTGTGATTAATTAACCTTAACAGTACCCATTATCTTTCAGTATTTCACTGCATGTTTGCAAGTTATTTTTTTATTAATACTTGGCTTCTGTATTAGGTCTATACACATTTTCCGGAGTCATTATGTGTGTTGGCCAAATTTCACAAAATAATGTGCACTTTTGACACAATAGACAAACTTGGCTACCTGAAAATAACATGAACTTTCAAAATACACCCTGCCTTGTGTTTTTTGTTGATAAATTTTGATTGGAATCAAAGATACCATTTTTCCAAATTTATCAATTTCAGACAATATCTGTAGCAAAATTTGCCCAAAACAAGTATTATCAGCATTCCAATTTTAATTTTGGTGATTTTGTGAATATACCATATATCTTTCTCACTTATAATAAACCAATCTGGCCAAAATATTTGATAAATTTCATCAGTGTTGAGCCATAGTGACAATTCACACTTTGCCAATGTTAGGGGTGTTTTAAGAAAATTGGAACCCAGACATTGATAATCTACTACACACTTGCTGCCTGCATTTACAATGTGTGGCACATCACTATGGCCCAACATTCTTCTTCTTATCGTGTCCAAACATAGTGGTTCTCAAATATGATCCAGCCAGAGATGGGTACAACGTCTGGCTGCTTCACTGAATTCTGCAAGGTCCTTGTCTGTGCATTGTTGCTCCAGCAGTGGGCAGACCAAGAGATGTTCCATTGTCTGTGGTGCTGTTCCACAACCACAGGTAGTGTCCTGATCAGCTTCCAGGTAGCCCCACTTCTGCAAGGAAACCTTAGATCGGCCAATTCTGGTTCTCAATCTGTTGAGGCATCGCCATTCAGCCCATGAGCCCAACATGGCTGCCTCCTTAATTAGCTGATTAATTTGAACAATTGTTTTATTTATTTTTAACAAGAAAGATCAATTTATAACATATATCAACAAAAATTATAAGGTGATTTTTTTTTGTTAAGAAAACACATAACCTTTCCAGATATTGCCAAAATGCAACATGATTATATTTCAAAAAAGCTAATGTTAGCAGACATTCCAATGCCAGAAAAATAGATATGACAAATTTCATCCAGAGTTAAACAACAATAAATACAATATAAACATCCTTGGTTGAAAAATCCAATGAAATAATGACTAATATATAGCTTTATCTCAGAAGCTTTGATAGATAGGCTGTTAAATAAATTCAGTACTATGTTGCCTTTCGAATGGCCTTCAATTTCACTTACAATATTCTCGGAACAAAAAAACCATGTACTTTTCCAATTTGGAGTCGTTTATAATTAATTTAAAGCTGTGTTTGCATCAAATTATCTTGCATTATAAAAGTCTGTTGTAAGCTAGACATGCATAAGCCAGACTCGTATATATTTTGGGCTAGTATTTATTGCAATATGCATGAGAATATTGCGTTGGCTAGAAATGATGGTTCCTGCTGTAAAAACCCAACTATATATCAGAATAAATAAAGGCATTTTATTCAACACTGAAATAACTTTTGTAAACATAAAGAGATAAAAATTTATTAATTTACTCAGTGCACAACAGCAGAGCCCAAATTAAATAACAAGCTTCCATAGCATACAAAGAGGAAGGCATCCACTGGTGTAATTTACCAGTACTAATAAGATTGTTAATGACTGAGTATTGGCCCATGTAATTTATGAGGAAGAGAATGCAATTCATTGCTTGATAGTGTTATTGATCCATTAAATGATACTGACGATATCACTGCGGTATATAGTGTCAGCTTGTCTCTGAGCTGCGAAATGGTGCAAGTGTAATTTTTCCTTTATGTGTAGTACAAACATCATTAGTGTGTGGTAGAAACACAAGTTGGCCATCAGTATACTAGTATGTTAATAAAGTAATCGGTAGGAAATACACTTATTTCCAAGAGATAGGAGTGAAATTATAAAGTAATAATATATGATTCTGTGAGTACAAATAATCATGTTTTCTTGTATCTGAAGCCATGCCTACAACAATGTATGAATCTGAAATTTTATTTAATAATAAAATAAGCACTGTTATATTGCCCTACTCCATAAACAACTGTGATAAAATATCGAAAAAAAGATAAAAATGAGAGACCGTTTTTTTTACGAAATCACCTGGTGTGAGACAAACAGTTCCAGCTTTTCCAAGTTCTAGAGCAATAGCTATGCGAAATCTCGAATGAGAAAATCAGGAGCATATCTGTGAAATTACTGTAGGCCTTTTAAAGAGGTAATCTGTACTTGTATACTGCAATGTTATGTACAAGTAATTAAGCTGACATACCTACCCAAGTCACGACAAACTTGCCTATTCAAAAAAACAGCTAGTGAGACTTTAATGAAGAGGGAAAAAAGTGTTTGGTGAGATGAGTCAGGTGTTTGAATGGACACTCTAGGCAGGGGGGTAGGACCATGCCAACCTAACAGCAACAGCAAATTCAAACGGCATTAACTACGGTGCTAGTCTGTGTCAAAGACTTAACGGTGGAGGGCGATGTTACGCATATCGAAACGGTTACACACAAGACTTGACTAAAAAGAGGCTTGGTCACGAATATTTTAATCTAAATGACCGTGATGGAATTACATATGTTGCGTGGGTTTTTACACCCCCCAATCCAGCGCGTTACCTTCACTTCCCCTCCTCACCCTTCTTGCCCCCCCCCCTATACCCACCCCTCCACCCCATGCATGCTAACTTCTCCCCCTCTCCCCCTCTGCCCCTCCCCACACTTCCTCCTTCCCATCACACTCCCCCCTTCCTATTTTTTTTGTTTTTTTCTTTTTTTTTTTGTTTTTTTTAGGTTATCCACAACCCGCGGATTTGAAGCAATAATTTTTTCTTCATTTATCATGATATTACTAAGCTTTAGAACAAGGTTAAGATTGTTTTTAAGTCACTGGGACCGAGAAGGCCATAGTAATGCACGTAGCAGCTCCCAAATTACCGTTGGGGGGAAAATCCCCAATGTCCAAACGCGCAGATCGTGCCTACCCCCCCGAACTCTAGTCTGAATTTGTAATGATGGTCAAATAGAAATTTGATATTAGACAGGGTTTATGATGACAGTTTTTGCTGCAATGTGTTAAGGAACCAATACACGTCAACACTGCCTGCAAGTGCTGGGCTGGTTATTGCTTAGGGTTTGCTTAGCATGAAGTGAACATATGGTATGAGTACTCTGCACAACATGAAGAGGTAAATGCAAAAGTGCGAGATATGATGGTTTAAACTTTTTCGATAATGCCATCAACATGTTGTGCATAGTGCTGGCTTTAAATTGATGCCCTACTTTTAATATTTCAAAATAACCCTTTGAAAATATTGTCAGATGTAGCACACATTTATTCTTATATAACTCTAACTTATTAGTTATATGCAACTGACTAGCCAATATCTCAAATTAGGAAAATGGATACTAATATATTGCTTTTTGGATCGGAACTCTTCATAAGTTCAGACAAATGTTCACCAACCTTCCAGTGCAAAATCCTTTGTGCCTGACTTAACTTTATATGTACTGTGTATAGACTGAAATATTACCATTAATAATAATATTAATGGTGATTCTAAACATGTACTCACATATGAAATAGATATGGGTGTAAGGCTTCCTTCCATACCCAGTACAGAGGCATTTGGTGACAGAGGACTAAAAAAAATTGGGGTCTTTGGGTGAGAGACCTCCACAAAATTTGGCCAAAATTTTCAGTAACAAATAGAGGACTTTCATTGAAAATTTTCAAAAATTTCGCCTAAAAATAGGGGTATTTGGATAAAAGTGGTATTCATTTTCACAAAATTTGGGGTCTTTTGGTGAGATTTTAAAAAATGGGGTCTTTGGGTGACAACGATGCCAAAAATGGGGGTCTTAACTACAGCCTTATATATACGCTTCACTTAAAAAATGGATGCCTCTCTCCCAGATTTAACTTGCCATATTTTTCTGTCTTGCAACTGGTTTTGCTACACATCCCAAATATAATTATTCATCCAGTTAAACTAAAGGTCAAAGTTTAGGGTGACCTTTAGAGCAAAACAGATGAACAAATACACCGTTGCTTTGAAATAACATTTTTAGGTATATCGGGATTAAAAAGTAAAATTGTAACATGTACAATACTGAAGATTGATTAATTTTATAGCAGTAATGACTTGTTAATTACTATTCAGTTGATTTGTTTTTAATGGCCAAAGGTAGGCCACCTTGATGGTGGTATTGATTTGGATTGTGCTGGTTAGTGTTAATGATCCATTGATGAAATCATTTTAATAATGCCTCTTCACACAGAACGCATTAGTGATGACTATTTAAAGACATTCAGTGCATGAACTAACCTACTTTTCCTATCTCCGCATGATAACAAACACCGCCAAATTTTGGCCAACAAGAAATTGCAAAAATTACCTTGTCAAAGCGCATGTGCAAATATAGCAACGATACAATTTGCATGGTTTGTATGGATTTCGGTGTGTCCTGGTGGGCTAGTAATTTGACACACAGGCATAATTAGGTAGGACAGGCTAGCTTTCTTATCACCGGGGTGATTTTGTGGCCTGTGTTGGGCTAAGCTTACTTTTCTAGGCTCATTGCTTAGTACAAAATATAATGTACATACTATAACTCATAAAATGCACAATGATGTAAATCAAAATGTATATACAGAAAAACAGAAAGAATTGTGGATAGTGAAAAAAAACAACAACAACATAGTGTTGCCCTTCATCCAGAGAAAAAAAGCTTGGGTTGTGAAATGTAGCAATTTTGCACTACTTTGGGTACTAAGTTTTTAGTTGATATAGAAATTTAAGGAAAAACAGCCAGTTTATTTTTTAGGCCTAATGCTAAGTATTTATGTCATGGAATATCCTCAAAAACAGAATTTTTATAGGTTTGTATTTGTATTTGTAATTATATTTTAGAATGGGAGGGCCTTGCATGATTCTAGCAGAATCTATGACGAAGCAAAACTCAATTCAATGGACGCGAGGATTGAATTGAGTTTCGCTTCGTCATAGATTCTGCTAGAATCATGCATATAAGGCCCTCCCATTCTAAAATATAAAATATAATTACGGCCGCTTGAGACTCTGAAATAAAGACTGAAGTACATTAGTGCTTGTTCACTGGTATCCACATGGGCACAGTCCTCTGTGGCCCAGTGGTATTTCTCACGCCTAGAAAGCGAGAGGTCCGGGTTCGAGACCGTGTATTTTTCGTCTTTATTTAGTTCTGTGCTCGCCAGTTTCTCCGAGCTTCTATATAATATTGTATTTGTAATTGTCATCTCCGCACTCGGCTACAGTTGGATTAAAAAAGCTGAGAGTAATGTTTTATCCATAAAAGAGGATTTATATTTTTGGATTGTGTGTGCCTATGTAGGGCTTCCGATTGTATGAAATGTAAAATTTTTTGAAATGCATACCCTATACTGTATGTTTTTGTGTAACTGTTGGATTAGTTTGACCTGTGTGACACCTTCTTGACTTCAATCTATGAATTCATAGCCTTATAATATCTAGAGAACATACTTAAAAAAAATTGCTAAAAATTACAAGGTGAGTGTTAAATTATCCATTCTGTATGTTTTAACTTTTTGTTGGTTAAAATGTATGAATGAGTTCAGCTTTGCTTTACGAGTTCGGATGGGGACTATATGAAATCTGTTATATAGAAGCCCGGAGAAACGGCCGCTTGAAACTCTGAAATAAAGACTGAAATACATTAGCGCTCGTTTCTCCGGTATTCACTTAACACAGTCCTCTGTGGCCCAGTGGTATTTCTCACGCCTAGAAAGCGAGAGGTCCGGGTTCGAGACCGTGTATTTTTCGTCTTTATTTAGTTCTGTGCTCGCCAGTTTCTCCGAGCTTCTATATAATATTTACCAAGTGAATTTCTCGGGTTGTATCATTTACTTGATCCTCGCGTGCATTGAATTGAGTTTCGCTTCGTCATAGATTCTGCTAGAATCATGCATATAAGGCCCTCCCATTCTAAAATATATGAAATCTAATCAGCACCATCATCTGCGTATGTGTTTGGTAAATTTTTAAGGAGAAAATGTTAACTAGGGGGCACTTACACACGGGGTTAGCATTTTCAAACCCAGTGCTCAGCATTCAATGATTATGATAGAGGGCAAAAATAGGGGTCTTTGGAGAGATACAGTCAAATTGCCCATAAAAAGGGGTTATTTGGGTGACAAAATTTGCTTATTTTAAAAAAAGTCAAAAATTAAAAAAAATAGTGGTCTTCAGGCGGCATTAGTAAAATAAAAACAATATGGGGTCTTTGGGTGACAACGATGCAGAAAAAGGGGGTCTATATAGCCTACATACACATATAGTGCTGGGACCTGCACATGTTTGAATATGTACACAAACGCAAAGACCACTACATGTTAGAAATTTCACTACATGTTTACACTTAAGCAAAAACTAATTTATTTTTCAGTACTGAGTATATTGTATTGGTTTAATTACTAAAGTCAAATTTTCATGAACATTATCTGCTGCCATCAGTAAAAAATAATGCTATAAATTCCAATGGAAACATAGAAATCTTGTGTTTGACGAGTTCCTGTATACCTTCGACATAACACACAGTGTAGCAATTACAGAAGGGGGGTCTACAAAAACTATAAAATATGGCAGTGCCTGTTAGCCTGGGTCATTTCCCTCGGCTTTAGGCTATGCTTAATCTGGATTAAAAGCATTAAGGGGTGTAATTTTTAAAAACATGTTGCGTTTTCGGATGATATCATAACTGAATACAAAGCCAGAAAAAAATTGATTACGAATGATTATATTTATGGTACAAGCATTGCATTTTCGTGGAGGCCCATAATTTGGCAGTTGTCTTTCATTGTCATCAATGTGTATACAGATACACAAATGAAAATAAGTGTACACTTTTAGAAAATTAAACGTTAACTCCCAGCTTTACATACATGTCACCTTCAAAATGATTTTATTATTTTTTCAGACCATTTAATCCAATGATCCTACCTCCAAAAATGTAACAAACAACTCAAAATAAAGTCAACTTTCACTTGTACACTTGTACAACCATGTTGATTTGAAATAAATACAGCTTGTTTGTTTCTTGTTGTAAGTAGGATCAATGTAAGGTTAGACTATTTTAAGGAACTATTGGACCATACAGTCATGTAATCATGTTTATCATAAAATGCTATATTAATTGTTATATGTGTAGTTGTCTTTTTATTAAATATATGTTTTAAATGTTTGAATATTTTGCCTGACTTCAATGAGTAACTCCTTTTTGCTTAAATTCTGCCATGGATTAAAATTATGAAAAATGAGACCCCTTGACGATCGAAGTACTGCAAAAAGATGAACATCGCATTTTTACCCTTCAGTTGGGTATTTATATGGAGATTGCTGTTCAAAATCTGACATTTTAACCAGAAATGTATACACCGAAAATCACAATATTGAAAATCACATTAAATGTGAGTTTAATTTCAAATAAAGGAGTTTTCAGGGCCCTTGGTTTCAATGTAAATTGTGTGAGGGAATTGTATGGGCATTGGGAAAAAAAACCTTTTTCATAAAGATTGGAATAACAACCTGTTTGTGACTTAAAATCAGAAAAAAATAATTTTAAAATTTTATTTGTAAATGCATTATTGCATTACAACAAAAAATAATGTTAGGTTTATTGGTAATTGCATTCATTGTTACTATGGGCAAACATGCTAAGGTAGGACTGTGATAGCTACTGTAAAAGTGAAATTTTCGGCGCTACATTAAATTTTTCGCGCATTTTGGCGCACTTCTGAATCTAGGCGAAATTAAAAACCCGCGAAATGTTTATTTTGGTGTAGGTCTATGTAGGATAGATGAAAGAGCGAATTTAAAAAAACAAGCAAAAATGTTAAAATGGGGCTGAAACGCGAAACTTACACGCAGTGAAATTATTCACTTTTACAGTATTGCGCCAAGCTTTGCTATAGTCAGGCAGAATTAGCCAAGACCAATTGCGCGTATTCAAGGTTTGTCAATCAGCCGGCGCGGCGGACTGGTGAGTGTTTGAATTGTTATATGGGCGGGGCCTGTTCCAACAAATATATAATTTAAAATGTCAAAATCATGCCCTATTTGAGTCGGAAAATTTCCGACGTAGGTACACATTAATTAACGTAGTTACTTTCTGTTTCAATTAAGCTTTAAATGTTCACAGATTATTCTTCACGCCGACATATGTTCTGCACCGTCAAATTACATAAGACGCACAATTGGTCGCCTTATTCTGTCCATGACTATATAGGCGAACGTCATACTTGCATTATAGTCTCTATGTTGCACATTCACAGAAGGCAGTCCGTCATACATAGAAATTTCATTCAAACCGATGGAAAAAGACCTTCAAAGAAACCCTGAAATAGATACATCTAGAGTGTAATGTTGAATATTATAGAATAGATATTTGCACACATGGTTACATGAATGTGTTTATTGAAGGCCTTTTTTGTTGATGACATCAGAGAGGGAGAGAAAACGGAGCATAATTGAGTGTAGATTGAGTGAGTGCGCATGTGTAATCATCTCACTGTGTGCATGCGCATTTGTGTGTTAAAAGTGCACGTTCCGATCATCTTTGGGACCCCCCTTCCGCCGATTTACCCGGAAGTGTATAAATTTTGATGTCAGATAAAAGGCCGTAGTTTTCTCATTGTCACCCTCAAATGAACAGTCCTGGCCAATTTGCCAATCAGGTAATGTCTCGCCTGACCCGGCAGTCATGATTGGAGTAAGTCTGTTGAATTCAGAACCTTTCTTAATTTCTTCCGTGTTCACTTTATTTTACACGTTGCTAAAGACGTTATTTTGGAAACATAATAAAAAGAGTCCTTGAATTGATGTGATAATTAGGCTGCAAATTTGAATTTAGAATTGTATGTGCAAAGCATTATGGGATTGACATTACCGGATCTTGTAAGGTATGGGCCTGATCCAGCACATTGCCAGATCTGGCAATTTTGCCAGACTGATGAGTGTAGAATGGGTTCAATTGAAGTTATGAGATCTTGGATAAAGGTCTATGAACCTGTCCTGGAAAGTCTTTGGCATTTTCAGTCATCTGTGTATAGATGCAAGGATTGCTTGCATTCAATTTTATATACCTCATATATAGATCCCTGTCATCTGATTGGTTAAAAGTGGAGGCATAAATTCAACTATCTTCAAGAATTGAACCAAAAATGAACTATGCCCTGGGAAGAGCGGGCATGGTTCATGAACTATACCCGGGACACCTCTTCCCAGCTTAAAAGACTGCCGTACTATTCATCCGTATTATGAGTGTACATATTGAAGCTGGTGTAAGAGATCGCATTTTGCATTTTGACGGATATGCCGAACTGACAGTATGGAGTAAACGAAAATGTAGTGCAAGTCTGATGCAGGCTTGGCAAGGAAATGGCTGAATCGCAGGACCTGTATTCATGCTATGAGCTTGTAGATGAAGATCTGAAAGGAATCAGAGATGCAGCTCATAGGGCTAATACCAAACGGCAGGTAAAATACACCGTGAAGATATTCGAGGATTATAATTTGACACCGATAACGGCCATCTGCAGGCCGTGTAAAAGTTGCTGAATTCGGAGTTGTACATGTACGCATCTTGCCGACAAAAAATGGCAAGAAGTCGATTATGGTGATCCGTTTTGGACTCCAACATCACTTCCTCAACACAAGAAAGGTTGGTTGCTAATTCTTCACAAGTTTTGGACCCTAAGTTACACAAAATTGTCATGCATGCATGCCATGGCCTACACATACATAGGCCTGTGTTAGTATCCTGGCTTAGAATGTCCTTTTAACCAATCAGTTGACAAGAATCTATATATTCGGTATATAAAACAAATATTGACTGCTTTTTATTCGGAGCATGGTTGAAACTATAGGCCCTCGGTGATCTCGAAACCATACTATGCCCTCGAGATCACCTTGGGCCTATAGTTTCAACCATGCCCCTCATAGCAGTCAGTATTTGTATATTGGCTGCTCTTTTGCATATCCCATGATACTTTGCACATCGCACTTGGGTATTACACAAGTGAAACGCCCTCCCCGTATGCATTGCGGTTCCAGTTTATCCTTGCGGGGTCTGTGTGTATTTTCCGGTAGAGCAAGTCTAGGCATGTCACTCTATACGAAGGCTGGCACAAATCCTTTATGCGTAACTCCTTAGGTTCCCCCCGGGGATCCGTCCCATGTGGAAGGTGGGACGAACAAACGAGTAGCCAGAAACTCTTATCTCTATTTTGATTTAAGCAGGAACTTAGAAATGAATTGATTGGAATACATGGTTACCTATCTTAGATGAGTTTTGGAATAAAACCAAGACAAAAACGTAGATGTGTGTTTAAAATGTGATGCTCAAATATTATGAAAATGTTTTTCTGTAAAACCCTACCCCATGGGCGTATATTTACAGAAATTATGCTGTGGCAATTTCAAACCTTGCACAGTCTCTGGTCTATCGTGATGCGTTCCTAATAATTGAATGTTGCCATCATACCTTGGAGGTTGTAACAGCCAGTTATGCAATATTGTAGGAGCACTATGTACAGAACTTTGTTTTCCCATTTTGTTAAGAAAAACATGTGTGGGGGTCATGTTATTTTGCTTTTATTAAAGTTACCATCAATCCCATTGATGCAAAGAAGATCGATGAAAGTGTTTTCTCACGGCTTGTTGAGAAAGATCTTGCATCCATAGATTGTATGGAAGTAGGAATTAGTTATTACATGTCTTGCAAACTTTCTGTGGTTGTTGTAATGTGGTAGGAAGATTCTATGGTGTAAATTCAAATTTTGAAGTTGAATCAAGGGAAGTGTATCCTGGTTGTTTTACAGTATTTGTGAGCAGGGCCATATTAAGAATTTTGGAGCACTGGGCAATTTGGGGCAAGGGGTGGTGGAACGATTTTGAAAGTGGGGGCCAAAATATTGAAGTCCAAATCAACTTGTAAGCGAGGGGAAATGTGCCTCCTCAGAAGTTGGAGATTTTTTAAAATGAAGTCTTAAAGCAATAACAGCACATTTTTTGAAGAGTGCCCCCAATTTTCCAAATATTTTGAGATGTTTGGTAACTGGCGAGTAAACTATACCTGTGAATGGTAGAGCTCGAAACTTTCTATGTATTGCAAAAGAAGGAATTTTGTAATTATACTAATTAATATCGGAGATCTCCAATAATAATTCAATGGCTGCTGGAAATGCCCTTCCAATGAAAATAGCCGGGAAATTAAGCTACGTGTCTTTGCTCATCCATTAGATGTTCCGTTGGTTCAGAGAGTTGACTTAGAAGCCATTTTGGTGAGATGGTGCTATTTCATCATAGACGAACATAAATTTGGCGTTTCCAGTTCCGCTGTTAAATTTCAATCCCTCACAGTCTGACTTGGCTGCTCCCTTTCTAGCACTGATTTGGATCCTTTTTGTAAGATTTCTTTCAGACCTATCAATCTGTAAAATCACAAGTAAATCACCTGTTTCATGAGCAAAAATCATGGGTGCATAAATCTTTTAAAAAATTCCATCAAGCATTATATCCACAACCACAGCAGAAAATGTGAATAATCATGTCTATGTTATGTTATATTGCATTGTGCGTGGGTGTCACCATATCGATTGTAAATTACTCCAGTCTAGAGCCGGTATAAATTCCTCTTTTTCAGTGAAGCACTTTATCTTGCAATGCCAGTTTCCCATTTGGGTAATTCTTAAGTTGCAGACATATATTTCCCATAGACTTTGAGGAAGACTCAGAACATCTAAATTGTGTTCAGGTTTTTTGGATTTTGAACAATTGATTAAATTCCGTCCATTATTGATTGCAAAAAGATCAAAAAAGCCTCCATGTGACCTTTACACCGAGAATGTGTGTTTTTTGAGTTTTAAGTCACAAGTGCTCTGAAGTGTCCAGATCTGAGACGGAAACTGCAAATCAAAGGAGTTACTATCACTTTCTAAATTAGTCAAATTGGATTGGTTTCAAACAAGTAGTAGTAGTACATTGCTGGTTGAAGTGGCATGCTTGGTTAATGTTCATCTGCCATATGTCATTTATGGCTTTTTGGTCATATCTACAAAACCTGATTATTTAGGCAGCTACATGAGTTGGCAAATGCGGAAGACGTTGAGGAAAATTGTGTGACCCGTCATGTTTATACTGGGAGCCCTGCACCTGACATAAGCGGCATTTTCGGTATTTACCGCTGGAAGTCGCTGCTGTAGTACGAAACATGCAAAATGAGATTCATCAGTAATTTGCCTGCACCTTTGACATTGCTTGTGTGAGATGGTGAGTTTGTCCAAAACCACAGGGTACCAGTGTAGGCTGCAACACGAAAGGCTTCTGGGGGCAATAAATCTTTAGTGGTGTGCACGCTGTAGAAGTACTTGGGACAACGGACGATGAATAGGATTAATCAATGTGACCAACATTTTTCCACACCCATTTATAGAGACAGTCTGATCATTAGACAATGTCTCATTATGGATGCTATGATGTAGATACCTTAACCTTGGGCCTTAACCCCCTGAGGCTCTACAACCTTTCTTACATTCTATGATTGGCCTCATTACATGGTATAGCAAGATATAACCTCTGAGTCGCCAATTTTCAGAAATAGACCTTCTCCTACATCTGTACTAACCTTTAAGCTGTTTCTTACCATGTCTTTGATTGGCTTTGGCTACATGCATCATATAACCCAATGTATAACCAAAAGAATTGACCCATAGACCTCGGTGGTTCACAGCCGTCTTAGCTTGGGTTCTGACTTCTGAAAAGATAAAAGGGCTTTGGTATGACACCTTAACTTACCAAACCTTTGAGTATGGTCCAAACCAAGTGGCTTTTGAGTGCATAGTGCACAAACAACCTCTCTATTGAAGCCTGTAAGGCAGATTCTAGGTGGAAAATCCCGACGCTAGTCACGATGCAATTCGCGCATGTGTAGAACATTCGGGTGACTGACCTAGGGGAGTATACCAGAACCGAATCCTGTGTGTACATTGTAACGTGTCAGCAAACCATGCGTTGACCGCTGCCAACAAACACGGTTTCCGTGCAATAAATTATGACAGCAATCAATACTCCCATTGCAAAGCTTTGCATTTCCCAGTTTAACAACGTGGTTCCACTGCCCGAAAATACAAGCCTGCATATTTTGTAATGTCACCTTAATTAAACGTTCATGTCACCTTGCAATGATGACACTGTGGGTTCAGGAATGATCTAATAAGACTGACACACATAGTACATCTCCTAGTCACATTAATCGCGCATAATCTACCATTATTTAGGAGTACTTTTTCAACCCGCAATTTCCGGGATTGACTCCTGGCGCAACGGTACTGACATAAACACAACACAAAAAGGCTGAACAATGGAAGTCTTATTTAGAATTCTGTTTTTCAGCTTCCGATAGCCGAGACATACCGGATTTTCCCATTATCAATTGGCATATAATTTTTACCAACTGAGGTCCTAAAAAAGTCCAATCGACGTCATAACACACAATACAGAATTTTTCAAAATCTCCAAGCTGTATCGAAATATGACTGTCACCATTCATTATGAGAGTAATGGAGCGGCGCTCTTCATTGTAAAATGTATTGAAAGAAGGTGTACGTGTAGTGTGTAAGCAAAGCTACTGATGGGGAAAATGTCCTTTTGTAGGCAAAATTGGTGTCATATGACATATAAAGCATTTTAATATACATTTTCCCATAGCCTCTTGCTTGGTTGAGCCCAAGTTCCTTCCTTACCCGTAGGCTGTTTATGTAAACCCGGCCCCTGCTGTTTAATCATATTTCATAGACACTGAAATTGGCAGGACCTTATCTAATGATAGACATAAATATGATACAGTGTTGATTATTTTTGTGTTATGAACGTTAATTAATGTGGGATACATATTACTATGGTAATATAATCCATGCTTATTTATGATGGTACCTATTGGTAGAACATAGAGTGTGTGAAAAATAGTGAATTATTCAATTTATTCTTTTCATGGTTTTGTTTTTTGTGTTTTAGTGGAGGTGAATGTAAATAGTACGTTTGGAAGTTCTTTCGTGAAAATTCTTAAGCAACTATTTTTTCTCATTGTTTACCCAGTAAAATCTAAAGATTGTTTCTTTTTGGGGTGTCATCTGCAAGAATTGCAGAAGTGCACATAGGGATTAACTCTGGTCGTATGTCTGTTGTCTGTGTTGTCTGTGTCCAAAATGTAATCCTTAATATATTGCAGGCGGTATGAGTTCCGTAAGGGCTACGATGATGTAACTTGGGTGAAAAGGAGGGTGCGGGTTTGGGGGTGACATGTTGGTGACCTCCATGTGTACCTTGGTGACCGGATCATGGTGACCTTTGGCCCCATTCACAAATCTGCGACGGCAGATGACCGCGATGTATTTTTATGAGTGGAAAAGGTTCTCATTTGGTTGACCAATTTTTACACATACCATGGAGATTTCAAAATCACGCGTTTTTAAATCCATCAAAGTTATGGAAATATCGGTGCAGAACTTTAGAGATGGGGGTCATTCCAATCAGATGAAAACTTTATTATTATATTTGGTCAGGACCTCCTTTATTTACACGTACTTTATGAGACGTACAAAATCACATTTTTTTGTCTCGTATCAAAACAGACAAAATTTTGGTGAACTTTACCTAGGGGGTTTTGGGGTCAGGTCAATATGAG
This sequence comes from Ophioderma brevispina, assembly GCA_023653785.1. Taxonomy (NCBI): domain Eukaryota; kingdom Metazoa; phylum Echinodermata; class Ophiuroidea; order Amphilepidida; family Ophiodermatidae; genus Ophioderma; species Ophioderma brevispina. Next base: position 17,706 of record JAMKCH010001424.1, read on the forward strand.
TCCACCAATCAAGATGAAAACTTAATATAATTGATCCCTCTTTAACGCAATGATTATTACAAAGTTGACTTGTATTTTGCCCCTATTTCATATCTGCTCAATCAAAAAGTGATTGGTGCAGTTGCCTCATTGAGCCATATGTGGATGACAGTAACATAGTTAACTAGTTGGGTAAGAAGTAACACAAGTTTGTGATTATAGGAGATGTGTTCCATGTATGTTGGCTAAAATTTAAGGGGAAAAATTCATCATTTGTGACTCAGCATGATAAATAGCTTTGTGAGAAAAAGGGAGATTTATGTACATCATAAGTCTCCTTAATGTAAACTGAGGGAAAATTTCACTCTCCCAACAGAGGAAAATCTTTTAAACCACTCTAAAATGAGTGGTTTGTATCTAAAAAGGCACATTCCCCACTCAAAAAGAGTGAACAGTTCACTCCAAAAAGAGTGGCATTGCCTCTCGTTTTTGGTTGTCCTTCGTTTCCCTCCTCAAAAGTGTTTCCTTTCGTTTAACTCCTGAAATGAGTGGAAATCCACTATTTTGGGAGTGATTTTTAACTTTTTTTGAGTGGAAATTCACCTCTTTTTAATACAAACCACTCATTTTGGAGGGATTTTCAAGAGTTTCACTCTTTTAGGGAGTGAAATGTTTCACTCTTTTACATTTAGAGAGTACTCATGCTTTAAGGATCAAATGGGCACCTTCACTTTAGGATGTTGTTATGCAGTTGTGATAGTGTCAAGCGCCATGCAATACAAAGGTGTTATAAGTGGTTCAAAGTTGAAGCACACCTAGATTTTACTTTCACATTAAAATCACTAGACCAAAATTATAACACATGTTACTCATTGATATTTAGATTTCTCATCCACGCCCATACGCACTCACAGAAAATAAGGTCATATCAGTATACCTTTTTTCAAGAGAAACAAAAATTCCTTTTTTCAACCCCTCTGACTATTTTGGCCTTTGAGAACAAATTCACATCTGCTCATGCTGGGTCACATTTTGTAACATGTATACAAGCTAAAATCATAGCTATCATTTTGATATCTTTTTATTGTTGGCGGGTATGCAATTTTGGGACCTTGGCTCATCTTCATATATTTAAAACTTTGAATGACCATTGATAATTTAATCTATTCTGTAAAACAAACGAGAATTGCGCTAATGTTAGGACACTTTATCTTGGCAGAGCAAACACTTTTCTCCAGGGCGTAACAGGGGTCACTTGTCAGGGGGTAATTTCCTGGTTTTGAGGCAGATTTTCCCAGTTGGAGGTGGTTTTGAGGCAGATTTTCCTGATTGGAGGTGAAAATTTCCCAGTGATCAAGCAAAAAGGGCTGATTTAGCATGATTTCCTATATTTTCCTTCTCGGTCAAAGCTCTCTGGGGTGGCAGCCTTCCCCCCTGCACCACCGCCTGTTACGCTACTGCTTTTCTCAGTCATCAAATGCATCATGTATGCCAGGTCAAACAAATAGAGGAAATCCAACCATTGATTTTTCACACATGAATTAAACGATAGCAATTTCAGTGTCGAGGAGCCACAGAGCAAGTGGAGCATTAACAGCATCCAATCGCATTCCAAATGTGCTGCCACTAATTACTGTCTGATACATATCCTCTACATTTCATGCAGTATGCTGGTATCGATTTATGGATTGCAATGCACTTGTTTCTATGCTTTTATTTACGTTTTCTGTGAAACCTATTGGATAAAAATTGATTTTGTCTGACATAATATTACTGACTCGCATGATAAACACATACATTGTCATTTTGTTTCACGTCAGTTCAAATAAAACTTATCATTATACTTATTAAAGGTGCTTGTTCCGATTTATGTGTATTGTGTTCTCTGCTTAATATGGGAGCCTGGCACTTGCACATACCATGGTTTTGATGGTAGACGCAATAATGCATGTTGCAAAGCCCTATTCAATACTGTGCTAATATTGATGGTTAACCACTAAAACGGCGGTTTTTTGTTTATATCTTTAGAATTAAATGGATTTGAGGGCTCATATTTCAGGACGATAATGAGAAAAATACGGCCTTTCATCTGATATCAAAATCGATACTACTTCCGAGTAAATCAGGGGGGTCCCAAAGACGATCGGAACACGCACCTTTAAGCTTTTCAAAGTTTAAAAGATATGTCTAAACATCTAATTGCATAATAATCCAGTTCATCTTGTACAGTTCTATTATTATGTAACTATACTCGTCATAAAAAAATCCCCCAGCATATGGTTTGTACATAGGCATTCAAATGGTAAAACTACAGCAAATCACTATTTTATAAAATAAGCTAATGTAAGCTAATGTACTTTAAATAATTTTTCTGCAAACTACATTTATACTCATTGATGTGTGACCTTTGACCTTTGTACTCGTTGGAACAATGGAAAAGGCAAAACATTTGTCTTTTTCATTGCAAAATGTACACTGATATGTCCTCTTTTATGTAGTGTATATTCATTGTACAAATATTGATAATAACATGTGTTCTAGCCGAGCCCATTTTGTGTCATATATCATGTGTAAAATAGGTGTTTGTCACATTTAACACTCTGTAACTCTAATGTGTATTCTATTATGTCAGTATTGCTTTTTCTTTTTGACATAATAACAGACCCATGAAAGTTATTAAGGTCTCATAAAAATCCTTGAAACCAATATGATTTTAGTATAAATCTTAATTTTCAATTTGGCCTCAAAGAGTCTCATTTACCGGTGCTGGATCACAAGTAAGCACCTGTATTAGATGAAAATAATAAGGGTGTTTTTGGCTGACAAATTTGCTAAATTTTCAGTGGGGTCTTTAGGTCAAATTTTTGAAAAAGTTTCTAAGAAATTGAGGTTTTGGGTGAAAATTTTAAAAATGTCCCTCCCCTACCAGGGTCTTTGACAGTGGCAAAATTGTCAACAAAAATATTGAGGTCTTTGGGTACAGTGACAATAGTGCTGAAAATTGGGGTCTTAACAGTCTTACATATCCATGTCTCCTCCAAGATGGGAGTGCCTCTCATGGTATCAGATACATGTAGGGCTATATAAACATAAATACAATTTTGGCTGTATATGTGATTGGTTCAAACTAAGTAGTTTCATGTTGTATATTTTCCACAAACAAATCATCTACAAACTATCAAGATTATAACTTGATAATTTTTTATTGAAATGAGAGTGTTGAAGTAAGCATTGCAATTCCGACAGGCCATCCTACAACCATTAATGTTTCCTTCTACCTCCTACATAGTAAATGGAGCATATTTGATATTGCACTTGAGAAGAAAAATACAGAGACTGCATAAATAACTGCAATTTTCTGATTGTACGTGCTCATAGGCTTGACCTAGAACATTGCTATTGCACATGTATGTAAGGACTAGCCCTTTGCAAACAAACCTGCATAAATTTTGCCTAGTTCAATATCCATTTTTGTCAAGATGTTGTTATTGTATGCCGTTGGCCATTGCCCCTTTGCATAACAGGTGTTGAGCAGGTATGGCTAAAATGAGGAATATCTTTCTTTTTTTCTGTGTTGTATACAACCGTTGATACCCTAAAGGAACCGTCCATGACGTCAGCTGGGTTACAGAACCCACTACTTTTATGGATATCAATTTACAACAATATTTTTCATAGAGGGATTTGAATTAAGAAGTAATGCACCTGCGCTAATTGCTAACGAGAAGCAATGGTGGATGCCACCGTGGATTCCTGTTTGTGAAGTCGCTCTTTTTGGCCGAGAGAGGTGGCAAAAATGAGCATGACCCAAGTACAAAAACTGTGAATGTTAACTACTGTAAAAAATGTGTGTTTTGCGCAGTCATTCATCCCCAGGCTTATCCACACCCACGCACACTTTTTCTTACCTTTTTTTCTTTGTAAAGCAAGGTGTCTATTCATAATGGTATGGTTTTACTGAAAACAGGATTTCAAGGTAACAGTATTACAATTTTGTTTAGGTAGACATAAGAGACAAATAATAATAGGACAATGAGTATGTTTAATAATTGAAACTTCAGTCAGATGATATGTGATGGTTAGGAGAACACCCAATTATTTAAAATCAAAATTGGATGTGATTCTATCGTCAAACAATTTGATGTATACCAACAGTCAAGACAATTGCCAGATGGTCACCAATGTGCTAATATTTTGTCAGATCTGGAATTGAAAGCTTGGCAACATTGGTGAATATTCTTGGATTCGCACTTAAAGGTGCTTGTTCCGATCACCATTGGGACCCCCAGATTTACCCGGAAGTATATTTTCAAATTTTACATCGGATGAAAGGCCGTATTTCAAACTCCATATCTTTCCTAAGATTGAGACAAAAATCTGCTGTTTTAATGGTTAACCATCAATATTTGCACAGCAGTGAATAGGGCATTACAATAATACATTATCGCTTCTACTTTATAACCTCAAGTTTCCCACGATACTTGATGGTGAGTGTATGGCATGCGAGTGCCAGACTATAATCAAGTAGAAAATGTGATAGACAAAAATTGGAACCAACACCTTTTAAGTTCTACCAAAATTTTCTTTAGATGTAATACTCCACATTACAAATTAGCCCTGGGTTTTTGAAATCTAGTGTAATGTTTAAAATTATTTTAAACTAATAGTCACGAATGCAAATTTAATCAAAAATTAATAGTTTTGTTTATTCCAAAGATACTTTTTGTCAGGAAATATCCAAAAACTGTAATTCAAAGTTCAAAATGAACTTAGAAGGTTGAAATGGGTTTGAATATCTGTGATCTGCTTATGCTACTGGATTGGGGTCTTTATACTGAATGCGCCAATTTACCTGGACTGACCAAGTAAAGGAGAAATCACTTCTCAAGATCAAACTGTACATAGCACTTATTGGGCAAGTTTGAAACAAAAAATGAAATGAAAGCACACCAGGAGTAGGAACTGTGATAATAATATTCACCACCAGAGTGGTGTTGGTGCAACTGAAATAATAAGACAGTAACAGCAAACATTATCATACAGGGCCAGCGAAAACAATAACATCAACTAAACCAGTTAACAATGTTATTGAATAATGCTGCTACCAGTAGTAGCATAAATAGCAGCAACAGATTATGCACGTTGAAGCCAAGTTAAATAACTTATACCTGTTATCTTTACAATGCTTGAGTTGTCTTATAGTTCTGTGATTGTAAATGTCAGATATGCCAACAACTTCTGGATCTGGATTGTCGGTAGAGCATCCTATATGGTAACATCACCAACTTTGCTGTCTTGAGTGAATGGACATGGTAAACCTTAATTGCAGAGATTTTAATTCCCCACCCCAAAGCCTGACTCAGAGATTTTGAAATGTATATTTCTCATGTATTCATTAAAAAGTCAACTAGAACTAAAGATAGTCACCTAAAATGCTAAATTCCAAAGTTTGAGATTAATCAGATTGTTTGTTTTCATGCAGTAAACATAGTATAACAGTGCATAACAAAAATTCTGGATCCGGAATGAAGGACTTTGATTTGAGTTTAGCTATTTCACACAGTGATTAGTGTATGAACAAGCATTATGTATATATGCAAAAAACATGATTTGTTTGAAAATTGATGGCGCCCTCATCTGGAAATCTCTGAGTCAGCCTTTCAAACTAATAATGATGGCAGCGTTGATGGCAGATCTGCGTGACTTTGTTCCACTCTGGTATTGTGGCTGTAAAGAAGGTATTGCCTTTTTCCCAAGATCAACAATTTCCCAAGATAGCACAGTCAGTCTGTACTATGATTTACTTAAAACTAACATAAAACAAATCATATTTGGAACAATTCAATGGAAGAAACCAGAACGTGCCGCCTATTTATCGTGTTTATGATGCATGGCGTGTCTTGTGATGTCTCTCTCTGTTAGTTCTGTGTGTAAAATCAGACATAGTTGACAACAAATTAAAACTCCCACAGAAGTAATATGGCAGACATCCAAAACAGTCTGTACAGTTTATGAAAAGGTGAAATCCAGGACAAATGCATGGGCGAAACCAAGTAACCAGAACCTACTGGTATTGTGTTTATGATGCTTGACTTGTAACCATGAATTTCAGTAACATTTCATCAATTTGGCACAAATAAATTGCTGACCCCGGACCTTCATAGGTTTAACCTATAAATGAATTCAAAATAACAGTTAAGTCAAGCAAGACTCTTGAATACATAGTCATAGCTGTACTTGTTATACTTATCTTGGAAGAATCTGGATATTTTAAAGGGAAAAGCTGTGATAATGTATGAGGATGAAAAAATGTGGACATTCCGTTACACATGCTTATAAATAAGGGATGAGTGTGTACAATTCCATTAAACTAATGAAGGGAAGAAATCACCAAAATATTTTTTTTGATTGCAGTATTGAGAAATTTGTCATACTTTCTACAAATTGACAAAGAGTGATGGTAACTCTGAATGAACACTAAACAGCTGATTGTGGTACAATGGTCAATAATGTATGTGTTTGAGGTCAAACTGTATATACAGGTCATGGTGCTCAATACCATGATTCAAAATATGGGCCATTTGGAGGGAAAGGCCTTTTCGATATCAAGATGGACCTTTGATGCACATCTGTAGAAAGTGCAGTATCAGATTAAATGTACTGTGTTTGTTTTGTCATGGTACCTTAATATTTTTAGCAAATTACTTGCAGGCTACTTTAGCACATCTTGTTAGTATAAAGATACCAATACATGGATTTTTATGATATTTTGATGTTCCTGAATAGCATATAACTGCTTTGTCCAAACATTGTCTCAGGGTTGATGTGAAAAAAAGAAAGCCAGTTTGAAATAGTAATTACTCTTTGATGTTGTGCCAAATAATTTCCCCTTATTTCTTCTTTAACTGGTAATGCACCCTACACCTTAAACTTCAGTCCATGCACATCTCATGCCCTTAAATCTCATGTGTGTGTCCTTAAACCTCTGGTTTTGAATATGTAGATCAGAGCAACAAACACACTATAAAATGTGCGTATGCATGTAAAAACACCAAATGTGGATTACGTTGATGGCAGGGAGCTGGGAAAGAGGAAAATATCTTGAGGGCTTGTTTAGGAAGCAAGGCTTAAAACAACAGGACATGTCATCCAATTCCGCCTCTCTCTCTCCATTGTTTACTGTGTTGACGTAAGCATGGAGTCTAACATCACCATATTTATCTATATTATTACATTGCCAAGTGGTGAATATAATTAGCCTTGGACAGTACATGTAAGATGATCATAAAAAGTAGGACTTGAAGTAATTTTATCAGCAACTCACATTTTCTTTTTCAAGTCAAGTTAATACATCCTAGACACTCATCATAGGGAGATATTTCCTCTTGTTCCATTTTGAAGGAAGTTATGTATCCAGGAAGTGTTTGACGATAACTGATCTAGTAAATTGAGCTCTTGTTAGTAACCATGCCTGTAAATCATTTTAAAGTACTGTGAATAAAATTGGATAATAAGTGAGTTAAATGCAGAGCATTTTAAAACAGTATGAAGCCAAGAAAGTTACCTTCAGATTGTTACTGTTTTCTGTTTACTGTTTTCTGTTCATTTGTTAGGCCATAAAGTGTGTGTGCCGCTGTTGTAAAAGTGTTTCCAAATAAATCAATAAATAAAAATATGATGTTATGTGAAAGATAGTAATTAAATCCAGCAGTAATTCTGTTTGAAGTGGTCTGAAGCTTCATAATTTAGAAGCAAAAGGTAAAAAGCAAATTTTTAACATCTTAGTTTTCTGTCCGGTTGTCATAATAAATGCATAAATTTACACCCATCTGATTACAGTACCTAGGCGACCAGCTAACTGCCTGTAATGGTCTGTGTTGAGGATCGGGTGCAATGATCCACTTAGTTACGGCATCTTCCATGTAGGTGGACCACGGACTGGATTACAGACTAGGGGTTTGAATTGTAAATAGGCCTACATTGTATTTGGTGTTTGGGTTGTAGACAAAGTGGGTTTAGACCAAATGGCAAATCAGGACAAATCACCCCATATATGTGCAGAAAGGTGTACCCACAAGGGTCCCATGCATGTTGGTGCCCTTATTATTTTATATCGGCCTCTTTTGGGGCATTTTAACCCAAACATTTCAGCATTTTCTTCCCTTTCAGAGTTTTGAGTAAAACCAAGTGGCATATCTCTTAATAAATAAACCTAAACCTAACTATAAACCATAAGTGTAATGTCTAACCTTTATAGCACTTTTAAGTGTATACGGTTTTCTGTACGTCTTTGCTGTAAAGAGGGGCCCTCTAACCAATATCCCATTTAGTAATTTCCTGATGAAATTTACCTCACATGTGTTGGGGGTCAATGCAAGCAACATTAATGAAATAAAAACGTGAAAATGTTACACACTATAAAAATATGGGGTCACAAAGTGATTTTTGAAAATGCAAAAAATTGACAAAAGATGCAACTTTGTTTTTGTAATTTCTCCACTAAGACTAAGGATGAACCCCAGGTAGATACTCATTATTTGTTTAGCTATAAAGCATGTCAGATTACTGATATAAAAATGGACCCTTCAGGTCAGTTAGTACATTTTATGAGGTTTAAATTTGAGGTTCATTTTACATGCCAGAACCCTATACAAACCTGTAGGAAAATGATGAACCTCAAATTAAGTCTTTGTGACATGTACACAACATTGCCCAAAGATGAGCAATCAAAAGTTACACAAAAAAAATCCATTCCAAATTACTTTGCACTCTAACACAAGATGGCTAAAAATTTGTCTACCAGGAAATAACTTGTCTTATCACTGATTTCAAAGGGTAAATGAAAAAAGATTATCTCAAGGAAAATGATAAAGTGGATTATAAGATCCCAAGGATTAAAATAGAGGCGATACCACTAGAGTCTACTTGCTGTCAAGTGGATCATGACCTTTGATATTTTACATTGATTTTTTTTACCTCAAGCTGGAACATGGTTTTGACAATATGTGAGGGTGTGTCCAGAAACCTCTTGATTCAGGAGACTAGGAGTGTGAACTAGAGCTGGCAGTTGCCATTTAATTTCTTATCCGTGTACACGATCAGTATTTTTCGTACGTGTACACGGTTATAACGACTGCCAGACAAGGCAATTCTAGCGCCATAAATCGTTCGATCATATTATTATCATGAAACATAAAATGTTGTTTGTACTTAATTACTTTGTTTTAATCCAAAATAAAGCGGTTAAATATCCCAAAGACGGTAAGACCCCCATGTCAAATCACTGCAGGCGCTGCCATATTTTATCTTTTTTGTAGATCCCTCTCTGTAATTGAAGCACCGCGTAATTGGTTGCGTGCCATATTGAAGAACTTGGTAAACGGGGGAATTTCTCTCTTTCCGTAAAAGTCGGAAACCATTACCAGAGATGTAACTTTTCCGGAAATTTCCGGATTTGGGGCCATAAATAAAATGTAAAAAAAAAAAAAAAATTGTAATTTTTATTTTTTTTTTTCAATTTCTGAGATCAAAGTGTTCATGATAAAGGTATAACTTCATCAAAAACACAAGTTTTAAGTACCAATTTATTTTGTTGAAGGGGTTTTGTACCCCAAAATCATGTTAGAAAATACGTTCCCTGGAGCTTCACCAGATGCTACGCTAAAATTTGGCCTTCACGTCGGTTCAAATTTTGGATTTTCAGGAAATGGGACTGCTCCTCTGTTACATCTCTGCATTACTAGAATTAGAACTTTTAACTCTACTTTTCACTGACTGTGGGTAATTTTTGTGAAAATTTTATTTCAGCAATTAAAGTAATACCGAAAAAAAGTTGGTACTTTTTACTGACATGTAAACGTGTAGTGAATTTTCTAAACGTGCAGTGACCCTTCCATTGGGGGGATCATATGAAAAATTAAATAAATTATAATCGCGTCACCCACCTTTAAGTCAGAAAAGTTTGGTAAACTTGCCATTATTCCTTTACTAAATGATGGTGTTGTTTGGCAGCCATTTCCATTTTATAGTTGGTACGCAATGAAAGTGTTGGAAATCTCAGATGGTGTGAGACATCACACTACATGCTAGGTACGCAAGTCTCATTTTGTACTGAATGCACTGTAACCTATTACAAAGAAGTGTCCTCGGGATTTAATGTGATTTAAATCAGAAATGGTTGAATCTCAGGTCATTTATTATATTAAAAGTGCATTATACAAAGTGATTAACCCACACAATAATACAAGCTAATACACTATGGTATGTAATGCAATTTGACCAAATTGAATTGTCTTTCTAATGTCTTATGAGATAATACCACAGTGAATCACCTTGAATGAAGATGGCAAAGTACGCATTTGAAGTAGATATTAACAGTATCTAACAGACAAGATAATTTTCTAATAATTTTTTGGCTCCGTAACTTATAATAATTTAGATGTTGTGGTTCTTGGGGTATTGTTAATATTAAAAGAGACATGAGGACATTTCCAGAAAAATGTGCCCCAATTTTTTCTCAAAACTGCATATTTAGCAAGCTTGACAAGCATTTAGAATGCTTATCTGAAGTGAATAAGCCAAAAATGAGATCTTTAAGGGAAACAGATGATTACGTATTTACTGTTATGCAAGACACAAAATTAAAGCAGGCTTCTCTATAAGGCCAATTATGATGACAGGCAAGTTCAAAATTTAGTTTTTGGTTTTCTTTTCTACTTTTGGTCGAATAAACCTATGACATTTTCTCAGTAGGTTCTATGCAACCAATTAAAGCAATAACAGCACATTTTTTGGAAGAGTGCCACCAATTTTCCAGATATTTTGAGACAGTGCACAGTTAGCGCCACCAATTTTCCAGATATTTTGAGACAGTGCACAGTTGCATTGGGAATTGGCTAGTAAACAATACCTGTGAATGCTAGAGCTCAACATTCTCTCTCTGTGTCACAAAATAAGGAATTTTGTAATTAGAATAATTGATATCGGAGATGATAATAATGCAATGGCTGCTGGAAACGTCCTTCAATATGAAATAGCCGGGAAATTGTGCCATGTACGTGTCTACACTTATCCATTACTTCTTCCGTCGCCGGTTCAGGCAAGTCAAGTTAGAGGTCATTTTCATGCGATGGCGCTATTTTCGGGACTATTTTACTGTGGGTGGACAAAAATTTGGCGTTTCCAGCTCCACCATTAAATTACAATCAGGGATCCCACTTCTAATTACAAAATCGCTTCCTTTATGACAAATATGCAGTTTTGAGCATTACCACTCGCAGGTTAGTTTACTAGAAATTAACAACACAACGCTGCAAAAACCTCAAATTTTGAAAATTGGGGGTGCTCTTCAAAAAACGTGCTGTTATTGCTTTAAGTGCAAATTAAGAGAAATTTCCTTGTGTCCCTTTAATGTTGCTTATGATGTAAAAATATTGCGTTTGAAGTAAAACTATACAATTGTTTTGCTGGATACATGCTTTCTTATAAATCCAGAAAAAGTGGGTCATTTGTACTCATAAAATTACCGCTTAAACTTAATGAAGTATATTTTAATGATAAATTGCCAATTTGTAAAGTAGGCATGGTAGCTAATTTTAAAGCCTGTTTGTTCTCAACATGTGTTCTCTTTGCAGATGTTGTTTTTCTCTATATATCTGCCATTACCATAAGCACTCATGGATACAGTCTTGAACAGATTGCCTGAATGCAGCCTTTATCTCGAGTAAACATGTATCTTTCAGGGTAAAATTAGAAGCGAATTTCAGTTGCGTCAGTGCAAGATCATGTTATAGGCCATGAAGATATGCAATGGTTTTGATGAGCTATTTTTAACGACTGGAGGAAAAAGTGTAGGTGTTCACTTCCCATGAAAACTATATAGTAAGGCAACTGTCTGAGTACTGATAAAATGGGGTTTGTTTTGGCTGGCCTGGGTTCTTTACAGGCAATGAAAAGTGAGACTGTGAAACTGTAGGCACAAAGTAGTTTGTCTAATGTGCGTCACAACGCCCACCTCAACTTTCGATAGGATACCAAAAAAGGAAGTAATAGTTAAGATTGAAGTAACATTGTCCCAAGTGTAAGTTTCAATTAGATGTATTATAATAATTGTTTTCTAATATTACAGCCTAGCAACCACTTAATTTTGATAGGAAAGAGTGTCGTGGTTAAGTCTATATGAATTTGTTATCCAGGCATTATCTGGAAAACAAAAAACCTATCCAGCTTAAATTGCACCACCCATTATTGTGCTGTCTCAGGCAGGGGGGGTAGGACACGATCTGCTCAATTTGGGCATTGGGGATTTCCAAACGGTAATTTGGGGAACTGCTACGTGCATTTACTATGGCAGTCTCGGTCCCAGTGACATTAAAAAATCATCTCCTAAACCTTTGTTCAAAAGATCTTAGTAATATCATGATAATTTAAGAAAAAATATTGACTTCAAAATCCTTTGGGGTTAGTGGATTTACCCCGCTGCAAAATAGTGTAATTTCCAATAAGGCCAAGTAATTTTTTTTTAATTGCCGATCCAAGATGGCGGATGGTCCTTTCCAAAAGAATGTCATTAAGGGCAGCGGGTGCATGAAGCGCTTCAGACTCTGAGTACCGCTTCATTTGAACGGAATAAATCCTAACCCTCGAAACCAGCCAAGGACTCATAAGTGGTCGGCTGCTTTCATTCACCCGCTGCCCTTAATTGGTTTCTTTCCAAAAGGCAACAAAGCTTCCCAAAATTTGACTTACTTTTCTTCAGCCATCACAGGTATGTTTTAGCTCACAAACGATGAATTTTGGTCTTAATCAGAAGAAGATAATGGCCTATTTCACGTAGATGACAGTGATTGAACGCGATTTCCGTGGGTATTTTCCTTTTATCACTTTTATCACAGGCGTCATAGACTCTACCTGTGCTGACGTACGCATAAATAGACTGCTAAATTAATAAAATAAAATACCGACTGTGAAAGAGAGTACGTTCCACAAGGGAGATTTCAATATTCATAGACTTTTATCGCAGGCCTCATAGACTCTACCTGTGCTGATGTACACATAGACTGCATAAGAGAACAAATTTAGCGAACTAAAATGTGAAATTTACTCCGATTTTCGATGAATTTTTGAGAAAAAAACAGAAATTAATAAAAAGAAAAAAATTTTTTTTGGATGCGGCAGCCAAAACGCATGCGGGCGAGGATGAGAAGCTAGTTTATTTTTTTACTTGGCCTAATGGTCATTTAGATTTAAATATTCTTGACCAGACCTAGTCTTTAGTCAAGTCTGTGTTCGATATGCGTAAGAGCGCCCGGCTACCGTTAAGTCTTTGAAACAGAATAGCACCCGGAAGTTGATGCCGTTTTGAATTCGCTGTTGCTGTTAGGTTGGCATGTCCTACCCCCCCTACCGTTAAGTCTTTGAAACAGACTAGCACCGGAAGTTGATGCTGAAAATGTTAAAATTAAAACAGATTTGCATTGAAGTTTATCAGTTGAGAAGCTCTGGCTTCATGGTTTGAGAAGTAGTTTCAATTGAGGTCTTTATTTTTCCTTTCACTCTCTTATTAATCCCCTTGCTACTGAATAAATTCATATGATATCCTCTATCCTAACCACATTTGGGTGAAATAACAAAGTATGCCACTTTTGGGAAGCAATTACAAACCCAACCAACCAGAAGAAAAACACTTGTGTGTATGCAGTATTTCATGCCAGCATAGTTGGAGAACAGCCACTTTTTGTGCAGTACAAATCAAAAGCTGAATTTACTATTTTATTGATTTAGTGTTTGGAGGTGATGTTAAGGGAAACACTGTTTTGTTTAATTTTAATATTTTAATTAACATATCAATTTAAAAAATAGTGTCATTTTGACTAAAAATGAATTTGACACACAAAATCAGAAGGTTGACAAAATATTCCCCGCAATTTGGTACCAAGGTTATAGGATTCCTCTTATTTGCGTGACCAATTTGTCTAAGTTGAGTAGCATTCATGACCTGAACCGTGCATGAGTTCTATTAGTGTCATCTATATTTCCAAGGACTTGCAGCCGTCTGCATCCTGTGTGCTGGATGAGAATGATTCTTGTGGCGCGAGAGACAGTTCCCATTGTTCTGCCTATTAATCATCACTCATAATGTACATGTAATAACCACTGATTACCATAGTGGGTTGTGTCAGCGGAGGGAATTGAATGAGTTGCATTCTGGGACGAGAATATTTTTATATTGTGTAGATGGTCCTTGTATAACATGCTAATGTGAACAATGCAGGATTGAGGTTTAATTAGTGAGCCAACTAAGTGAATTCAAGGCTTATAGATCAAGCTTAAAGGTGCATTTTATGATCCTAGCACCTTCCATTTTGGTTTATGCTCACTAGCTATCCTTGAGAAAGGCTTATTTCCAAAATTTACGTGGATTTTGGTGATGAAAGGCGTGAAGAGTTTGCATTTTTATGAGCAATGCGTTTATCACAGTGCCTAGGCTTTATTTGTAATTTCTGTCTGTTAAATACAAATTTAGATTTTATTCCATAAGTAAGACAAATTAGCATGTGAATGATTAGGCCACACATCTAACTAAGGCTAAACATTCAGATGATATAAACTCTCCGAGTTTGATGGTAAGTTGGGGGACGAGGACCTGTGGCTACAAAATGCGCTTTAACACTTACTGCCTTAAGGGTTTTGCACTCCTAGGGGCCCATTCATTATACAGGGTGAGTCAAAAAAAAACTGACCGATTGTGTCCGCCCATTTATATCTAACAGTGGTATCTGCGGAACGCATTATTTCATATCTTGAATTGCAGAAAGATCAGTCCAATGGTTGTTATGTATTGGCCGAGCTACAGTCTTTCGAATAAACAAGAATCTGCAGTGAATAAAATAGCCTGATTGTATTAGGACACGGATTTCCTTACGCTTGAACGCCTGTCATTTCAATGTGAATCGGGGACCCAGAGCAGCAAACTGACTACTTGGTTCGAAAGACTGAAGCTCGGTCTATGCCTAACCGATGTAAATGATCTTTGCAGTAAATTAAAGATAATGAACCCAGATTTCGATGATACCAAATAGTGTTAGATATATGTTACTTCAAAAATTCAGAATGGCGGAACAATCAGGGTCAATTTTTTTTTGACTCACCATGTATTAAAATAAAACCACTTCCAAAGGATTTTTTAGATGAAATCCACCACATGTTAAAAGGATTTCAAAGACTTCAACAATAAAGAAATAAAAATGGAAAAAAAGATGATTCAGGTAATGAAGAAACTAGGGGCAAAACATGATTTCAATTTTGTGTCAAAATGTGCCGAAGAAAAAGACAATAATTCGTTTCTGCCAGTTCTATGGCACTGATTCACCCTGACTTTTGCTGATTGCTTTAATTGGTGTAGAAGAATGAACTATATTACCATATTAAGCACAAAACATTACAATGTCTCAGGCCATTTTATATTTTTTAGGTTGACTTGTATTAATTTACCATAGGTTCCTACAGTCAACCGCTATGTGATGTATACAAAATATTATGACACCAATTGGCCCTACTATACGTTCCAAGAATTTTTGATTATTATTACTTTGTTTATGTCGTAGGTGTCATGCATTATGAAAATAGAATCCACCATGACACCCCCCCCCCCCACCCCCCTATGCAGTTTTAATTCAAATGATTTAAACTGTTACCTAATAGTGTGTTAGCAAGTGTACTCTTTTCTTCAGTCCCCACCCATTGTGAATAAAACCATGTCATTTCAAGGGGGTTTTGCAAGAGCCATCTCTGATACACTGTGATGAAGTCTAAAATAAAGCTACTGCACACGTTCAAGTCGTGTTATGTTTTTGCTTGAGAATCTTGAGAACTCTAATTAGAAAGAGACAGAAACTCTAATGAAAGAGTGTAGACATGTCCATGGCACAATTTTCCGGTTTTTTCATATTGGAAAGGACGTTTCCAGCAGCTGTTGAATTTTATGCAGAGATCTACGTATTTAATTGGTCTAATTACAAAATCCTCTTTTGCGACACATATAGAATTTTGAGCTCTACGATTCAAGGTATAGTTTACTAGCATTACAATGCAACTGTGCAAAAATCTTAAAATAGTTGGAAAATTGGGGGTGCTCTTAAAAAGTGCGTATTGCTTTTTATGCATTTTCTTGGGTCTGTTTGGTTTGTTCATAAATACACTGAGTTTTAAACGGACGTGATGAAAACAAAACACCGTCCCTCATGGAAATATACAAGCCTTTGCGTGACAACTTTTTTCCTCCTCTCTCAGATTAAATTGAGGGTGATGATGTAAAAAGATGTATAAGAAACCATCAATTTCCACCACCATTTAAAGGCAACTCACCCTAATTACAACTGATAATTGTCTGTGTGTTAAAGGTGAAGCCATTGTAATTCCAGAAATTCTCTAATAAAATCTGACATATCCTTTTTAAAACTCCCTGGGCACCACCTTATTGGCATAGCACTATTTTGATTGGTCATTGGGACGTAAATAACTGTAAGGGAGGAAAATCAAGATACTGTAAGAATGGTGGGTATATGGTTTACGTAGTACTGGCTGTACTTCTCGAATATCCCCATCTCCGTACTCTGACCAGGAAGACTTTACCAGCGAACACGTCAGCTCAGTTGATACTTTTCCATGAATAGCGAGCCCTAAGTTATAGGGTTGAGGTTTTACAGAGTAGCTCATGTTACACCAGCTATCTAAGTGACGTGCGGTAGGTTCTTGCCATTTATTTTGTAGATTATTTTTTGACATATATTTGCATTATGGATAAAAAGAGATGAATATGGCAGTTTTGAGGGGATGCCCGATTCACATTTTTGTGACCTTTTCTTGAAAAAAGATTAAAAAAAAGGTTTAACAGAGAACAGAGAATATGAGTGTTATACCACCCTTATTTTTCTAACTGTGTGGTTAATATCCAGTTAGATGTTGATGAGGTCTACTCTGTACTGTCCACACCATATCATCTATACCTTTCTCCCACCTTTTCTTGTGTTGGAAGCCTTGATGAATATTTACAACGTGAAATCTTGCTGCAGAAGGAAGGAAGGAATTGCAATGTGACATAGCTGGAAAAGAGTGGCTGTATAAGAATAAAGTTGTAAAAGAGTGATTAATAGTGCAATATCACCCATTTCAGGGTCATTCCAGTTTGGTGGAAGTAATCACGAATGGACTTTTTTCCATTATAACTGTCATCTCTGGACTGTCACCCTTTTGTTAGTAATACTTGCCAATACAAATCCCTCATGAGTGCAGCATAGCCTGGATAAGTGACAAGAAGGCCGCCGACAATGTTTATGCATTGATATCTCGGCATTCGGAAACCGTTTACTTATCATTCAATTTGAAAGTCCTTTTCAGATGGGGATTTGTTTTTACGTGCTTTTAAGTGGCTGCTATGATTGAAAAAGAAATGCAATTAAAGCCTACGTGTACAGGTGTATGTAAGAATGGAAGTTAAGTAATGAGTCAGTGAACGAGCGGTACACGCTCGCACTCGCTAATCAAACACAGAGTGCAGACAACACTTTACGATGTGTCAATTTGTAAAATGTCACACTCTCACTGGCAGCAACAACTGTGTAGGGGGTTGGGTTAGGCTAAAATGTCCATGGCTTTTTAATCAGCTTCTCCGTCTTGCTGTTTCTTGAAAACAAAAGTAAAAATTGGTGGCTTGAGAGGGGAAAATTAATGAAGATGTGAGATTTGTAAAAGAACATAATATTGAACATATAAATATGGTCATATCAGTTTTCTGAAGGATTTGTAATAAAAAGCGCATTTTGTGATCTAAGCAACCTGTGTGTGGTGTTTTACATTATAGTGTTGTGGTTATGTGTGATGTTTATGTGTGTGAATGATTTGAGTTTGTACATTTTTGTTTGTTGGAATGAAAAAGATGTGTAGGAGTGTTTTTCCCCACTCACCTTGTAGTGACATATACTGGTCTGATACATGCTTGTTAAATTTGGCCACAATTGAGTTCAGTTTGTTTAGAGGGACGCACAAGCAATACAGTGCAGGCATATTACAACTAACAAAGACAGGACGGTCACGACCGCACGCAGTGATGCTGTGTGTAAGTCTTCATTGCGATTTACCCCTGCCAAGACAAGGTGAAATCGGAAGTCGTAGAGATGGTTGGTCCAGGGGTGGGGGCGCAAGAAGAAAGAAAATTTTAATGAATCAAATCTCTACATTCTAAGCAAATGGCCAAGACCTTCAAACTGGTAGGGCATAGAGCATGATGGGTCTGGTTGATGTACATTTTTGACAAGTTATGACATGTTAAGAGCATTTTTTTCATATTTTCAATGAAATCTGGTTTTGATTCCACTCTACCACACCTGATTATAAATGCATATAGAAATTAGTAGGCACAGATTCGGATCAGTATACCATCCCCAGCTTAAGAATCATCCTGTGATTTTCATCCACATTTAAAAAACACTTTAAAAAAAAATGTCTTGTTTTGGAAAAATACACTGATTTGAAATGCATATCAAGCGTGCAGAAATCAAAGAAGGTAGTGTTGTGTTTGTGCTGTACTGCCAGGGGTGCTGTGTGGGTGTGTGTGTGCAGGACCCACACTTGCTTTGGATTTTCAGCATAAGCTTAACTTTTAATCCTTATATCCAACCTGAATATTGTTCACTAGCTATGCGCTCTTTGTGCATGTGGTGTATGTACGTGCAGTGTGTATGTACGTGCATGTGTGTATGGTATACTTGTGCATGTGCGGAGTTGTACTTCTATTCGTGCTATAAGTTATATTAATTAAAAATAGAAATAAAAAGGGAAAAAGAAAGCAGCCACTATGAATTTAAATGAGATTTTTATTTATTCAAAATTACCCTTGGAGGACCAACTAGAGGGAAAAATATGAGATATGGGTATGCACGGTCCGCATACAGGCACTAAGTCTGTAGGTTTGACGTCATATGGTAAGCAGTATCCATGTGCCACTCTGTTGAAATCTTCCACGGTAGGCTACAACAATGATGACAATGTGAACCGCCACACTAGAGGTAGCAGTATCTAGGCAAATTCCAAGACAGAACACAATCGGGTCCATTCAACCATCCCCGTCACGAAATGCGTGTGCCATAACAAACTGGCTCATCCCCTCCCATCGGGTAAGTTTGTTGTAACGCAAGATGGTGGTGATTTGTTGGATATGACGATTGCTGTGGTACCACAGGAAACCGCCAATGTGTGCGCATAATTCCATATAGCTGGGAGATGGGAGAGAAGAATTACGAAGATAGACTTGTAATAAATAGTCAAGGTGTACTTGTTATTTCTGCCATTGTGCATAGGTTGTGTGTTAGTGCGTCGCTTTGCTATGGAATCTCTCTTTGCCCGGCAGATTCCGATTAGCTAAGCGGTTTTTGATTTGAATTTGGTATTAGGAATGAATGAAATTGTTGCAATTGTAATTAATAAGCCTCTGGATGTGTTTGGTAATTTTGAACAGGCAAAGGCGCACAAAAAATGTGGAACTGCAGAAGTTGAATTGCATGGGTTTAGACCTACATATGTCATTCTTTTTCCCTTTAAGGGGGAATATGGGGTGGAAGGGCTAAAAATACAAATTGCAAATTGCAATTCAGGACAAAATTACCTTTTCTTTTGCTTTTTGTTTGCCAACAATCGGTACGAGGAACATATGGTAAAATTTAAACTTATTGTATCAGTGGGTTAGGACGGGTATGGTTCAACTGACATTGGATCTTCTTAATATGTTGGGCTCCATCATTTTTGACATGGCATAAGGTGAGTGTCATTTTAGTGTGTCACAAATAGAACAAGACCAAAACAGTTTGATGTAAGTTCAGGGCACAGCTTTATCAATTCTTCATCCAATAGCCATTTTTTCCACCAAAGCTTTGATTCCTAATGTTGCTATGCAAAATTTGTATTAAAAAAGTCAATACTATAGGGATGTATGGAATGACTAAAAGTGCTGTTATAGTAGGGATGGGATGTAGGAATAGAAAAAGGGGAATGAATAGGCATTTTATTATTATACCTAATAGATAGAGCCTGGTATCTGATTGGTTAATGAACAGTCACATGAAATGGTATTAGTTTCACTATTTTAGGTATGAGTACCGTCACTGCCCGGTATAGTAACTTTATGCCCGGTATTAGTAATTTTTGGACGGTAGAGTAATTTTTGCTGGACCGGGATAGTAACTCTTTGACGGTAGGCCTATAGTAATTTTCTGCCTAGCTGTAGTCTCGTTTCTGCAGCAGAAAGGCTCTATCTTTGAGGTCTGATATTATAAACAAATATTAACTGCCCTTTATTAGGCATAGTCAAAATCTATTGACCCGAGGGGATCTCGAGACCGTACTATCTTCCCTAAGGTCCGCTTCGGGAAAATAGTACGCCTCGAGATCACATCGGGTCAATAGATTTGGACTAGGTACCTCATTTGGACAGGTCAATATTGTAATATCTTGGAAAAGCCCAAGGACCAGAGCGATTTTCTCCATCCCTGCACATCGTCAGTGTCTTGTGGAAGAACCAAGTGGCATTGTTGTCTTTGGCACAAACGCATGCACAGAAAAATTGTGTCACACATTAGTTATCGTGGCATTTTCCCATCTGTTCCATTGTATGAACAGAAACCAGGCATCTATAAAGATTCCTATATTCCTAATGCACAAAAAATCCTCCAGATGATCCCTGATAATTTTGCTTAGAAAAAAAGGGATATTGAGTCAGAGTGACAGCATGTTGCATCAGTTGTTGTGTTTCACTCGCTTAAATGCAACAAATATCATATTCGGGCATGTCTCATAAATATATGCATATTAAAAAGGGATTTCCAAACACAACCGATATGGTATAATATGGTGTGCCCAAAACTATGTTAACGAAGTGCGGATGCTTATTTTACTTTAGCCCTAAAAATCTGGTTACGCTGTTGTCACGGGAACAATTTGCCATCTAGGTGTAAAAAGACATCATAGGGTGCAGGCCATGGTATGGCAAGAATGGTTGCCATGTGAAGAGAACACACAGTTTACAGGACAAACTTGTCATTTCGATGAGTTAAGGCTTGAGAAATGCAGAAGATAAGTGTTCTCATCAGAGAGAACAAGCTATTGATACCCTCGATGAACAAAAAAGTAAAAACCATTACAGAGTCAATTAAAATATTTAAAAACATCAAAATTAAGAGACCACTACTAAATTGTTGTAAATGTTTGATTATATGATGGTGGTGAACAGTAACCAGTCGCACGACAAATGACCTGTAAATGATGGTGACAATGGATGTAATGATCATAATGATGTACTGCTTATTAATAATGATGCGGCATCTTGTCTTATGTGCATCTCAAGTGATAGTCGTTCCCAACCTAAAGTATAAAAGACATGCAAAGAAATCAAGTTCGGGTAATTCATTCATAGCAGGAAGTCCTTGATCTGTGCATCCTGTGGTGATTATGTTGTGTTATGCTTTCTTTGGATGCTCTAATTGCACCCGGTGATGCTACACAGTTGTCAATGTCATTACCATGATTCTATAGGCGCCATAAAACCAACTCCTCAAGTTCAACATTTTAGTCTGCGGGCCTCTTCGTGGAATAAATATGGTAACTAAAATTGAACATTCAAATTATTGGCACATGTAGTCCTCAGGAGCTGGAGGGTTCAAGTTCAGAGACATTTTATGACACAGCAAATCTCATCAGTTATTGTGGCGTTCAGGAGTATAACACATTTAGCAGTTTGTAGGCCTGCCACTGATGCTATCCTCTCTGTTTTCTTTCCCAGTTACCAAAACATGTACATTAACCACCAGCAGCTGTGAAATATGGAATATCTCCAAAAACGTTTATACGTTCTACAAATCAAACATGATTTGATTGGCACATGAAAAGACTTGACTCTTGGGGCTGCCAAAACTGTGTTGTCCTTGTCCAAAATTGAAAGGTGAGCATATTCAAGTGCTAGGGTAATCCACAAGACACTTAAAACCGCAGATTTTGCTCATTGTAAAGCGACGCAGTAGCTATGGCCGCATGTGTATACAGCTATAGAATCATAGTCATCATACAGGGCGAGGAAAAAAAAAAGTGGATCATAAAAACACATGTGCATAATCAAAGGTGGAAATACGCTTAGGGGTGACCCAGCGTTGCGTATGTTGACCGTTGGGACGGCTCTTGGATTCGGGCCCCATCATGTTGGTAAACTTGATACACGTGCACATTCACAAGCGCTTGCCAGTGATGTGCATAATGCAAAGGTGAAATACGCTTAAGTGCTGCACCCAACAACTGCGTGTGATGACCCTTGGGACGTTATTAGGGCCATCATGTCGGTAACATGATTTGAAAGGTCTATAGCTGTGTTTAGCCATTTGCCTGGAAATACAAAATAGCCCTATCAAAAAGAGAAATTTGTTTCTGGTAACTGTCTGAGAACTTTGGGGACGGAAGGGAAGGGAGAAAATTGTGATTGTCAAATTTTGAATGTGTGATAGAGTCTCTGGAGCTTGTTGTTGTTTGACAAGGAATATGTAATTTTTTTCCCTGAAGGGCATAATTTTTTTTCATTGCCACAAAACTTAGGGACGGAAGGTTATAGGAAACCAGATTTTATTTTTACTTGGCCTTATATGGTTTTTAAAGATATTCATTCTGACTGGCAATCTGTAGGACTGGGATTTTTAGTGTAGCTGGGGATTGCCAAAGAGTAGCGCTGATTCAAATATATTCCGCATCGAGGGCAGGAACCTAAAGTGCTCATATATCACCAGGTAATTTGTAGTGACCAAAATGAAAACAACTATTTGGAAGTGTTTTGGGTATTTCTATGAAATGAGTTTGAGGATGAGGAATGCAGACGAATATAATCCTTAAACAGGAGGTAAGCAATACGGTGCGTAAATAAAGCCAGGGGATAGTAGTTGATGTTACATGGCTTTCTTGTAATTAGATTGAATTGGACTAAATCAGGCAGGAATATTCTTCAAACATTTACTTTATGCTGGTACTGTGAAATTAATAAAATTATTATTGCTATTCTGATTTGATTCAAGAATGATACCAGTTGATAAGCTTTTACCTCCCGTTGTGACAGAATGTACCAGTTGATAAGATTTGACCTCCTGTTTGAACACGAATGTACCAGTTGATAAGCTTTTACCTCCTGTGTGACGATGATACCAGTTGATAAGCATTTACCTCCTTGTTGTGGACAGAATTGATAACAAGTGATAAGATTTACCTCTGTGTGACAGCATGATACCAGTTGATAAGGTTTTACTCTGTGTGTAACGAATGATACCAGTTGAAAGCTTTTACCTCCTGTGTGACCAGGAATGATACCAGTTTGCTAAGCTTTACTCCTGTGTGACCAGAATGAACCGTTGATAAGCTTTTACTCGTGTGGGGACAGAATTGATACCAGTTGATAAGCATTTACCTCCTGTGTGACTAGAATGATACCAGTGATAAGCTTTACCTCCTGTGTGACAGAATGATTTTACCAGTTGATAAGCTTTTACCTCCTGTGTGACAGAATGATACCAGTGATAAGCTTTACTCCTGTGTGAAGAATGATAACCAGTGACAAGCTTTCCTCCTGGTGAAGAATTAAATTTCAAACCCTCAAGATTCAATATAAGTCTTTATATTACTAATGCAGCACTTGTGACACGCCTCAGTGAAGTAAAAGCATTAATCCAAGATCCAAAGATTGCACATTCAAATCACGTGCACAGACCCAACTTTGGCGAAAGGTAAATGAAAATATGACAATGCCAAGGCAATGATTCTGTGCCATTTTACAGGACATTTGAGAAAGGCCAGCAAGTGTTGTTCATCAAGGGGCTTTGAATTTTCAAGGCGTTAAAGTTTGAAAATATTGTCTGAAGAGCGCATATTTTCTTACTATTTTCTTTACCAAAATGACTGCCAAATTCAAAATTGTGATATCACTTTCAACAGATCATGTATCAGGTTTTCTTTGAGGCTTGCTAATGGTATTCTGGTAACCAGTACACAGCTGGTCCGGGTGTGGGGTTGTCAGCGGCTAAACCGTCAGTCACCATTATTGGGTTTGAAATTGATAGGAAGGTAGATGGTTACCCTGGTATAACTAAAAAGAATATCTACCTATAAGGGTCAGATTGAGAGAGGCTTCAATGCAGCATAAGCACAGTGATGCCAGGAAGGGCATCTGATCAATTATCTCTTGCTCCAGTAAGTCTTCACACATCAGTATCGCGTGAATGTTGAGGTGAATCTGGCGACCCCCATTAGAGGGGACAAGACTGGATATAAAAACTTGGTTTTATACTACTACTTCAACAGCTGAATTTGTCAAGTATTTGCTCAACCAAATCATTTGGAGGTGGAATAGTACAGTGGAGATGTCAGGGTTCAAAATTCTGTCAATCCCCAAATGCAGCATGGGAGTTCACCAAACTTCACAACCCCCAAACCCACAGTAATAAATACATGCTAAGTTAGTGTAGTCACTATAACTCTGTTTACTTTGGTACTGGTGCAATTCACAATGCAAAGTGTTTCACGAAAGTTGGTAAATCTATTTTACTTTCAAGGAGTAATCTCTGATGTAGTAAACACTTAACCCTTGGGGCCACTACCACTATGGATACATTCTGTCTGATTCGCTTATTACAAGGACACGATGAGATCGCCCTCAAAGTTTCCAAGTCAAAAAAAGGATTCTATCTGTGTAAAACCTCCAAAACCATTCTTACAGTATCTTGGATGTGCTCATTAAATGGTATTACCTGCCAAGGGACCAATCAGGAGTAGTGCTTGCAAATTGCCAAATGGTGCGCCCGAAGGCAGAGTGCCCATCTTTCTGTCTTTGGCATTTGGGTCAGACTCCCTCGGGGTTTGCCACTCCTTCCGCACAGCGAGTCTGTTTTGCATTCCCAGCAAAAGCCGGTACCCATTTATACTCCTGGGTGGAGAGAGGCAAGCGAGGTAAAGTGCCTTGCCCAAGTGCACAGCACATTAGGTGTGTTTCTATTTACCGGAAAAGAGACGGATAAGGGATTAAATGTGCTCAATAGAAACTCACCTCCTCACCTCCCTCACCATTTACTGGTAAATCAACCCGGCAAAATTTTCCTTCTCGAGGAGGAAGGAAAATAGCGGAGTCAGTTACCGGTAAACGCCAATAGAAACACTCCGTTCCGCGAGAGTGCGCATGCAGGCGAGGAAACGGAAATTGATAATACCGCGTGATACGATCGACGATAGGCCCTACGTGTGGACGCGTTAGACTAGAGAGATGAGGGCCAGCATTCGGCGGTGCCTCCTCAATCTTACGTACATCGCCTCTCGCCGCTTGTACAGCTTCATGTACATTCGAACCCTTCTCTAACGTTCACGAACATTTAACCCATCTAACCTCTCATTTGCCTCTGAATTTTGACTGTAAAATGTCAAAATCAACATCAATTCTACTATCGCAGGTCCAGCAATATTTTTGTTGAAAAAGTCAACCCACAATGCTTTGCATTGACCTTAGTGTACGACCTTTTGCCGGCAAAGTTATATGTGGAGTTCATCGACAGCATCCAGTGAGTATTTTACCGGTAAACAGCGCCCAATAGAAACTGACCGTTATCCACCTTTTCCTTGCTCTTTCCCGGTAAGAGATTTACCGGTACAATACAGGATCTTCAATAGAAACACACTTATTGGTGACAGCGGGGCTCGAACCCACAACCGTATGCTTATGAGGTGAGCGCTGATCCGCTGTACCACGTGTGCCCACAGAAGTAACTAGTGCTTAGATGCTGACAAAGAAGCAGGAAGTGTCCACCAAGGGTTAAGATATTTTAGCAAACCTTCAATCAGCATAGGTGTAAACACATTGCTAGTGGAAAGTGCATGTCAACCTAAAAGTGTAAAAAATTACTGATGCAAACCCCAGTCTTGCAAACAATGCTGGCACACCGTATGGTGAATCCAGCAAATTCACAGTACCGTGAATCATTTCAGTTTTTCATGGTGTTTAAAATTTGTGTTACTGCAATTGCTTGCAAAAACCATGAAAGTAAAACTCCTGCAATAATATGCATCTGTAATTAGGAAGACGCTGAAGTGAAGTCTGGTATCTATGACAGATGAACTTTCTGGGTCATGTTATATTTAAAAAGCGTTTCATCTCAATTTCCTTGTCAATCTGCTACACAAAAGTGTAAGGACGATTTCAGCAATCAGAATAGGCAATAGAAAGTGACACAAGAAATCTAAATGTCAGAAAATATCAGGTAGTATCACCATTGTGATGCAATGGGGCTCCTATATACCTCACTGCCTTCCTGTGCTCCCAAATTGGAGAAACAGTATCTTGTAAGCATTTAAAGTTATTACATGAGTTTTTTATTTAAGGTGTTCATGAGATTTAGGCCTGCATGTAGGTCAAACTTATGACCAGTTGTTAACAAGTAGATTTGCTGGGTTGATACATTATATCATGGTGTAGCTATCAAGCAGCTATTTTGGGATGTGCATAAATGTGTTTCATGTTCTGAAGGGTATTATAGCAATTATGGACCAGTGTTATGTTATTAAGGAGCCGGAAATTCACGATAAGTTATTACAATGTGAACTTTCTGTAGATCTTGTACATTTTCTTCCAAGAGAATTGTACAAAAAATGTACATTGTTCAAATAGTGAACAATTTGAGCAAAACGTTGTCAGTGGTAATTTTTGTTGGTTAAATAGCAAAAAGTGTGTTAGTAGAGGCGTAATATGACACATGTCCTATACAACCTCGAAAAATTCGAATAAAAGGTCTCTTCGTATATTCTGGTAGGCCTATATATGAATAATTACCAAAAAAAATGTCCGGCCTTCTAGTTGCTGCATTGGTCAGAAATTCAAGGTCAAAGGTCAACGACCTTTATACGGCCTATAATGGGTTATAACTGTTCATCCAATTGGCCTAGAAGCAAAAAGATGGTGTCTATACCCATGTTTTGGGGGTCAGTAAACACAACAAAAACAGTCTTGAGGCTTACAAATGAAGTCATCATTATCTTTCAGCACAGAAAGCACTTTTAGTTTTACTCAAACTTTTTCCACGTTTTCTCAACATAAATTAGCCAATTCGTCAGTCTCTACAAGTATCAATAAACCAAAACATTGACCATAATCTATAATGAAAACAGCCAAAATACTATTGTAAAATCAGTGGATATCGATGATAACTAATTAACCATTCTTGGACAAATATTTAATTTGGACCACATCAGAAGCCTCATTACCACTGTTGAAAATAAGCCAACTCCTGAAACTGCATCACAGGGCGCAGTAATTTGCCCTTGTTCCACCAAATGATTTTCTCACAAAAAATAAAAACAAAACCTCCAAACAACATTCTTGAGAGTGGAAAATAATAGTAGAGGCTTAATGTGACACATGTCCTATGTAACCTTGAACAAATTCTAATAAAAGGACTTTATTCTGGTTGGCCTATATATGGATAATTTTGGAAACATTTGTCCGGCCTTCTAGTTGCTGCGTTGGTCAGATATTCAAGGTGAAAGGCCAATGACCTTTATAAGGCATGTGATAGGCCATAACTGCTCAGCCAATATTGGCCTAGAAGCAAAAAGGTGGTGTCTATACCCATCTTTTGGGGGTCAATAAAAACAAACATATTTTTAAGCTTACAAATGCAGCCATTATTGCTTTTCACTAACATAGAAAGCACTTTTAATCCAATTTTTTTTCTCAACGTAAATTAGCCAATTCGTCAGTCTATACAAATATTAAACAACAGTATTTGACCTTATAAAATACCGAAAACAGCTACAATATTAATGTCAAATCAGAGAATATTGTTCTTGTACAGATTCTCGAACTGATGAGTCCTGTGTGATTTAATAGTGTGGTACTAGTGATGGACCCTTTTTGCATTAATATTATATTTGGGTACTATTAAAAACCTCATTATCACTGCTAAATGAGCCAACTCCTGGAATAGTCGGGACATGGCACGCACCAAATATCACAGACCACATCAAGCGGCGCTGTGATTCGCCCTTCTGCAAATTTGTTTCTCAAAAAAAAACCCAACCATACAAACAAACAAACAAACAAACTCAGACAAACCTTCCAACGACCTTCTTGTAGGTGGCAAATAACAAATTGCGTGAGCGCCGTCAGGTCGTGGAAGGTAGGTATTATTCTCAAGTGTATCGCCCTCTCACTCCTGCGAGGGAAATACACTGTACTAGTGCTAGCCTCCATCCACAACCTTACTTTTGCACAGAATACCACTGCATGGCTTAATCGGTGGTGGAAGAAGGTCGCAGAAGGTAGCCAACGCCAACGCAACCCCTGTCAACGCCCCACCCATAATCGCCTAATGCTCCTGTCAAGATGCTTGGTTGATCAGCCAAGAGGGATTGGACGGTGACACCCCTCTCCGCTTGACTAACACATGCATCAAATAGACTTGTTGGAAGGTGGAAGTAGACCTGCAACCGACATTGTACAAAATATCTGGGATGAAGGCCTCTTTATAGAATGCCCAGGTGGAAGCGTGAGCTCGAACATCATATGCCCTAACCAGTTAACCAATCATGGTGTTTTTGTGTGCATTTCAGATGACTGAGGAAATTCAGCTGGCTCAATGTGTTCCTTGCTGCAGGCTTCTCTGAGCTGTCCGCAAACCCGGTTTGCAAATATGGTGAGACGTGGCATGCAGAAACACCGGTTTTGGGGTAGAAGAAAGAGTCTGATTCTTGGCCAAAAAGCCTGCATGTGGAAGAATACAGACCTCCTTGTGCTCAGAGCGGTGGTGGGCCTCGTCTGTAGACAAGGCATGTATATCCGAACCCCTATAAGCCACAGTCACAAGCCACAGTCACAAGGAAGTTCCAGAAGACTAAGCTTTTGGTTGGGCTTAAACTGTTCCGACACCAGGAATTGCAAGACCAATGGCAAATCCCACTCCGGAACAAGGTTACGATCCGATCTGTAAACATTCCCTTCACCAGATTGGACAAGAGGGCATTGGAAGAAACCGTCATGCCATCACCGAGCCCTTTGCGGGTCTGGCCTGTGACTGTTCAGTATAAAAGAAACCTTGGACAGTCAGGACACTAAGTTAAACCCACTCCTGAAAGACTTCATTGAGGAGATTGCCAACCTGGTCTACGGTCTCTGAAATTGCATGGATCGAACTGTCTATCGGCACACCATTCATGGTAACCCTATGATGCTCTAGTGAATTTGCCTGAACAGTGAGCATGGCAGCCTGTTCAGAAAGTCCCACCTCAGTGTACATTCTGCAGTAATGCACCAGACAGGTTCGGAGCATGAGTGGTGCACTCTGGGATGAACGCGTCGGCTGCAGGACCTATTACCAGGTCCCCTCCCCTTGGAAGATGGATCTGTTCCCTAGCGGCCTGGGAAACCACAGCTGCCGTGGCCATAATGGGCTACCAGAAGGACCAGGCAGTCCCGAGAGAGAGCCACTCGAGGATTTTTGGGATCATGGCATCCTGGAGAAGCTATGATCAAGCATAGGCTATCAATCCTGACCAGTCCGCTGCCATGGCGTCCCGTTTGACTGCCCGGGGATCCGGGTTCCAAGAGTAGGCCCCTAATATGCCACAATCTGACGATTCATGACTGAGGCGAACAGATCCGCATGTGAGATTGTGCGGCAAGCTGCAGAGTGGAGCTGCCACTCCACCTACGGCCCTCTGACTTTTGGCTGTGTCTGGGATTAGGGACCCGGGTAGGGACCCTCCTGGGAGACTGTCCGCAAACCATTGTTCACTCCCGAAACACAGGAGGCGATCAGCCCGATGTCCCAATCTCGGCACCATCCGGATAGCCGAAGAACCTCCCTGCATAGGCTGAGACTTATTAAACCCTTCCTTGTTTATATGTCACCACCTTCATATTGTCGCAGCAGACAACAATTACCTTCCCCCCCTGACCACGGGGTGCCAGTGCCGCAATGCCAGAAAGACTGCAAACAACTCGAGGACGTTTATGTGGTGACGAGCCACGGAGCCTAGTTAGCGGCCTTCCCCCGAAGAGATAGGAGGTGATCCCCCAACTTAAAAATGCACTTAATACCTCCTGTGTATGTTAAAAAAAAATCACACATTCCTGTATTTTTAACTCAAAATAGAAATGGGCTTATTTTTAGCAACAAACGGAGAAATCAAT
Organism: Ophioderma brevispina; assembly: GCA_023653785.1. NCBI lineage: Eukaryota > Metazoa > Echinodermata > Ophiuroidea > Amphilepidida > Ophiodermatidae > Ophioderma > Ophioderma brevispina. Next base: position 47,929 of record JAMKCH010001424.1, read on the forward strand.
TTTCCCATGGTTATTACTTCATTAAAACATTACTATGACGTCAAATAGAGAGGGCAATTGGAACTTTTTTAATATCAATGGAAAGGGGAGACTTATACCAATCCACCTGTACCAAAATCAAAAGGGTCAGCGGCTTTGTAACTAAGAAATCCAAGAAGGTCTTAACCAACACCTTTAAAATGGTCGAGGGGGACAAAGTTTAAAGTACAATTTCATGCAGATAGTGCATACTATTTTGAAAATCAAGGATTTGATCGTGTTTCCTGTATGTTAATCGTGTTTGTTGACTCCAAAAACCTTGGTATAGACACCTCATTTGTGCTTTTAGACCAAATGGTTGAGGAGTTATGATCCATGATATGCCTTATAAAGGTCATTGACCTTTGACCTTGAATATCTGACCAACGCAGCTGCCAGAGGGCCGGACAAATTTTTTCATAATAATTCATATATAGCCCTATAAGAATATACAAAAAGTCCTTTTATTAGAATTTTTTCAAGGTTGAATTGCATATGGCCTCTACTATGTTAGATGTAAGTGATCTGGTATTATCTATTTTTATGATATGTGCACGGGTACCGTTCACAATGAATGATTTAATGTATTGCTTTGGATAAGCGAATTTGGATCCTTAATTTCTATTTCCACAGTTGATAAAAACTAGTTTATTCCTAAAAGAAACAGCTTTCAAAAGCAATTATAAAAAATGCAGAGAATGCAAGTTTTATGACACCATTTAGTGTTCCATCATGCTACTAAAGTAGAAATTTCATATATGATTTAGTCCTCATCAATTTTCATATTTCATTGATCGAGGTCTCTAGATCGCCCCCATTTCTTCGAATTTGAGAGAGAAATTTGCAGTTTTTCAAATGTCAGACAGTCAGCTGCAATCTCTGAGATTTACTTTTAACACCTTAGTTGAAGTCTCGTATTTTCTCGGATTTCACCGAAACATTGTCGGCAGAAAAGGCTTGTCCACAAAACTTGGATGCATTTAGTGTATTAGAATCAACCTAGTGTGTTATTGGAAGATAGCATTTCATTGTAAAAAAAAATTTATTGATAAGAAGGCATCGTAACTAATTGGGGTTTGCAGCGGAGTTTGACTTTACATTCTGTGCGAGTATCATTGCAGCACGTAAGGGACAGATTACAAATCAAGGCTTGTTCTGCTTTTCTTTTTCCTTCTGTGAATCTGGAATGGAATATTTTTGGATTGTTTACCATGGTCATCTATAGTTGGTTTGTGTACATGTACAGTGTTTATTCATTAGAAATGCTGCATGATAAACTCCATATGGTTGTTTTCAACTTCATTTTGCTATTCAAAATTTTGAAAATTTGAAATATTTTTGAAGGAAATACACAGGATGAATGCTTGAAAGCTGTATGTGAACTAATATTTAAAGTTGCAACAAGAGAGTTCACATAGGTGTCCCCAAAAAATTGAAAGCCCTGAATTTTGCACTGAGCTTTTCATCAATAATATCCCCATCTGAAAGGATTAAGATGAGAAGTATTTCTTTGGTACACAAGTTGTGAAATTTCTAATTTTGTATTGGAGCAAATACAAAATTCAGCCAATGTTTTATATTGAAATGTAAGCAAATAAAAACCACCCATTGTTTTCACTTTTTAAGACACTTCTATAGCCAAATACAAGGTAAGAAATCTTTTTAGTGTCTATTTTTTAAATCACTACATATGACACATTATGTAGATGCCACAATCTCTTGTTGCACCAGCAGAAGAGAATTAACCAAAACAATATGGTTTGCATCTGTGAATATATCAAAATATCAGTGAAAGCATATAATCTTAAAAGCAACAACAAACCAACACTCCAAAGACAACTAAATCTTAGTAGAGTTTCAGTTTGAATATAGAAAATGATTTAACATTTTCAAGACATTGCTCATTAAACCATGACGTATTATTATTAATAATATACCTGTAATGTTAATTAGTTTGTCTAAAGCCATTGTAAATAATTTTCTCTACGTGTATGCAAGATAATCATTTCGCTATGCCATTTGTTAAAATAACAGGCTTTCGCACATGATTTGGTAAACTTGTGGCCACTCGAGCAAAGTTAACCAAGTCATGTGCTCAAGCCTGTTATTTTAACGAACAACATCTAGCTCATTGATCATCTATATCATACATCATACACGCATTGTATGCACATGTTATAGATAATTTCAAACCATGTTTTATATCAAAATATAAATGACTGCAATGTTGACAAGTTTCATTATTTTCTAAAAATTGACAGGAAAAGAGTAATGGTCATGATGGAAGGAGATGGGATGAGTATGAAATTTAATTGAAAAAACATTTGAGCAACTACAAATCATTTTAGCAAGCAGAAAATGAATGACCTTTATTAGCATTTATGATACAACCAATTTAATTTGTGTAGCTGTTGTGTTGTAATATTTTAGAAACATGTTTTATGATAGAAATAATACATTTTTTTATGATACATTATTGTTTGTAACAGCTCCCTCTAACAAATGCCGCCATTATTTTTCAATTGAAAATCCAGGTTATCTTACCTTTTAAATGTATCTTCAGTGTATAAAATGCATGCCAAAGAAAAAGAAAAACAAAAGCAAGGATATATTTTCCAATTGTATTATGACAGGTTCCCCTTTCCTAAATGAGTTTGTGAGGACATCTACTTTTATTGGAAAAATTTGCACATTTCTTTCCTAAATAAGCAGAGTATTTTAGCAAATTTCAAGAGCAGTTTTAAAGAGCAAAAATTGATTGTCACAAATCCATTTCATTGCAAATATCTTACAGGGAAGATTTAGAGAATAAAGGTATGATTTTGGGAACCGGTACTCTCTTTACGATGAATTGAAACCAAGGCGATACCATTATTTTAAGTGGAAGAACGAGGCCGGAGGCCGAGTTCTTCCACGCAAAAATAATGGTGTCGCTGGTTTCAATTCGTCGTAAAGAGAGTACCGGTTCCCAAAATCATACCTTTATTCTCATTCTTAAACAGTTTTATCATTTTAAGGTCTTCTTTAACCCAATTTCGCGTTACTTTACGGCTTAAATACAACAAGAAAGGACTGCCACCACCCAGTGACAACAATCGAACAACCCGTTGAACGCAATTCAACGATCATATGCAATGAGACGCAACGTTGGCAGGCGCGCGTAAACGTAGCAAAACACGGTATGATGCGAGCACTTCAACCTAAAATAACATCAATACGCAGCGCGTACTACCTGGGTTCAATTGTCGAATTGAACCCGGGCATCAGCCAATGAAATTGCTTACATTTTCACAGCTGTTTAAGAATGGTCATTAAATCCCATTCATGAACATTTCGAACAGTAAAATTCTATTTTTCCACAGTATGCCATTTTCCTTATATAATAGCATTCCAAGGGATGGATTAGAGGAGATACTACACCTCCTGTAAAAGATTCGCCAAATCTATTCCCACTCACCAGATTTTACTCCCTGCATTGATGAGGTTTGAGCTCTACTTTATTTTGCAACAAGACGCCGTGATTTTAGTTCCAATCCTGGCTGATTGTTATACCTCAGTCTGGGTTGACCTTAATTATAGCATGTTGAGAACTGCTGATCAGATTCTGCACACTCCTATACAGCAGCACGTAGGCAACAAGTGTAAAGCGCTGAAATGAATCACAGGGTGTTCGAATGTTCTAGTTTTTATTTCACAGAGCTTTGTCTTTGTTCTTATTCTGATTATATTGCTTCTGTTTTCATTTTGTATATTTTGTTAAATGGCTACATGTTAATGTTGAATACCATTCATAATTGGGGTTAAGTATGTATCAATAGTCCCATTGAAAATGGTTTTGAAATAATTCATTTTGGAAAAATGGCAAGAATTTTGTTGCAAATGTTGAAAGGGAATATGTTCAGGAGTAGCAGAAGAAGAAAGATAAAAAGATGTTTGTGAATATCACGAAAATATCTGCAACTTTGTCAAACTTTACAGGGCTTAACAACTTCCTTTGGGCCTTCCACATGGCCGCCCAATCATGATGGGGAAAATGCAGCAAGGACTTACAAATGAGGATTTAGATATTAAAAAATTAGAAAAAAATTAGAATTCAGTTCTCAGTGTGAAAAAACAAAAGTATTCAGATCAGTAGCATTTTGATTACACATTAAAATGGAATATAAGGAATCCCATGATGTATTCTGTGCGATTACAAGAGCTTCAATAGAGGAGGATTGACCTGTATAAGTGGTGCCTGGATTGAAGCCGTCCGATATATCATATGTTTTTTGCTCTTACATGGAAGCATGTAGAAAAATACCTGATTGTAAAACATTAGATCAAAATGGTCAAGCTGGTGGGAAGGTAGAAGCAAAAAGTTGGCAACCAAATGTGACCATAGGACAGGGGTGCGAGGATGGAGAGGTAGTGGTGGTTGGACCAAACATTTGGGGGATATTTTTATTCATGACACATTCAATATGATGACATCAACAAAGATAAGTATTTGCAAGAGGGAGGTATTATAGGTCAGTGGCATGGAATTTTTTTGAAATTGGGGGGGGGTGGGAGGGGGTTGGATGAAAATTTTTTGGAATGAACTGGGGGGGGGGGGGATTTTGCTGAAAAAAGATTGTATTTACCTAGCAACATTGTGCCATTTAGAAAGACTAAAACTGTTAAATGTTAAAATTGTAATTAGAACAGGAATGGCGCAGCATGGGGAAATTTTGCCATTTAAACTATATGGTAAAATAGAGGTTATTTTTGGGTTTCAAACAATAAAAAACACTGTTTTTAACTTTTTTTGGACAAAAATTGGGGATGATCGTATTGGCCAACCCCCCTCATCAAATTATGGGGGGATATATCCCCCCATCCCCCCGGGATTTACGGGCCTATGGGGTATATGATCTTCCCACAAGGCATTTCTTGTCAATACAATTATTCTGCACTGGTTGTAATTGAGTTTGGTTGACAAAGTATCTAAATGAAACAAGAACTTCATCACAATCTGGCGGGTTTAAACCCTAAACCAAGGACCCGGGTCGTTTTGCCGTCCGAAGGCCCAACTGCAACGAAAGGCAATCTATTTTTATTTTTAACGGCCCAGATGGAACGAGGCCAAAGTTTGCGTTTCATGGCATTCTCGGCAGTTTTTAAGGGCACAGGATTAAAGTAGGTTAAAGTCAATAACGGCCAGAGAGCAACGAGGAAAACATCGCGTCATTTTCCCGGGACAGACGGCCCAAATGCAACGGAAAAAAAACATCGCGTCATTTTCCGGGAAGACGCCCAGATGAACGAAAAACATCGCGAATTTTACCGGAAAGAAAAGAACGTCCCAGGGAATGCAACGAGAAACACGCGTGCGAATCAATAAAAAACAGGGTAAATAAATAAATAAATTAAATAAATAAATAATGGATGCGTACTTGCACACTGATCTGCATAAAAATTTGTAGCTTATAGTTGCCAGGCGTGAGTGGCGCTATGACGCTACATATATAGTATGCGGTTGGCGCTATTCTGCTTACGTTCGGGGCCTCCGGTTACGATCTTGAATACGTTTATGCATAATTTAACAAAATAGCTTAATCGAAAATGGTGGCGACTATCACCCATGAAAATCGAAATGGTCTATGGGAATTGTACAACAGTGTCACCCGCCTGAAAAAGCATTGCGCCTTCTGATGGCAAAAGCCGTCCGAAAGGCAGTGAAAAGCATCGCATATTTCCATTCAAATAACGGGCCCAGATGCAATACGAAAAAAAATCGCTTCATTTTCCGGAAAGAAGGACGGCCCCAAATTGCACGAAAAAACCATACGCGTCATTTTTGACGGGAAGACGGCACAGGGCGCACGAGAAAAACATCGCGGTCATTTTCCAGGGAAAGGACGGCCCAGATGTAATGAGGTGCAATGAGAGGCATTTGCGCGACAAACAATAGTGGTGGACGGCCCAGGGATGCAACGAAAAAATTTCCGGACCTGGGGTACCAGTTTTCTTGGCCTCATTGCCTCTCGGCCGTTTTTGTTAGGGTTAAAGTACTTTTTGTTCAAAAAAAACCAAACTGATATGGAAAGAAAAGAAAATGCTTGTGATGAACATATACTTCCTCTCAAGATTGATGAACCACTGCTTCCTAATTCAGGGAGGGGCGGAGGGGGCTCGCGCCTTCGGTAATTCTAGCAAAAATCGGCACATTGGACCAAGTTAGCTTTTCAGCTCCCACGGTAATGTTGATGTTTTTTTCAAAATCCTGGATCCGCCCCTTGTATATATTGAAAGCCGAAATTTCAGAACGCAATGAGAAAAATACGGCCTTTCATCTGATATCAAAATGATACTAACTTCGGGTAAATCAGGGGGTCACAAAGACGATCGGAAAACACCCCTTTAAAAGTGTGAGCAGGGACAGACAGCATCAATATGTTTTACGCCTTATTTGCCATTTTAAAAATGTTTTTTTATGTCTATTGCATTACTAAAATTAAAGAAATAAATTAGGTGCATTTTGTTGTAAAATTTTAAGGAATGTCATGAATACAGCAATATATTCATTTGTTAGAAATTGCTCAGATTGAGCAAATGATGTTCACTCTGTAAATCCTAGTTAGAGGTTGGAAAAATGCAGCTTAATAATTTGTTATTACTATTTAATTTCAGTTGGCTGTTGTAAGCTTTTTACCTATATCAAATGTTAAGAAATCTGAGGATTGGTTAAATCATGATGCCAACCTTGTAATGTAAAGTGGATTCTCTGAAAAAAGGACATGGATTGAAGCTAAAAATTAAAGCATTTATTATAAAATTATGTAACTGGAACAAAAAAGCTAATATGTCATATCTAAAAGAGGTCAGATTGACGATTGTGCATCCCAGGGAGAGCCTTTGAAATTTAGAGTAAGAGGTCCAGGAAATAGTGTTGTGTGTGTGTGTGTGGGTGGTGCAAGACAGCATGCATCTGACTGTCAGGCATTTTCTAAATCATGCCATGGAATAGATGAAGTATGTATGAAGATGAAAGATGAAAGAAATACTGTACAATAACATTCATACTTTGCATTCAGTAGTGGTGAACAATTTTGATAAGAGTGTAGTGTAAGGTACAGTATTGCATTTGTTATACAAGTTTTGTGCCTACCTTTGCCTAATATCAAAATAAGGTCAAGAAGTTGAATCAACACATTATCTGAAAATCACCAAGAAGCATGATTTACCCAAAAATTGTACAAAATCTAGGCTGGGAGTTACACTGTTAGATGTTTTGCCTTTTGTGATCTACAGACATAAAGGTATAAATGTTTTTTTTCTTACTTTAACATTTTAGCATATTTTAAAAAGTCTGGTTTTTTTAGAACTAGATTCCCAAGGTCAGTCAAAATATCGGTTGAGTTGTGCACATATTTATAACATAAAATCTGTAAACAAAATCTTTATTGCATTTTTAGAATCTTCTTTGCTATACTTTGCACACTTTAAAACCCAATATACTGCAACATTGGCATTTGTGATGCCCAACACATTTGCCCCGCACTGGAAATGCATTTTATAGAGTGCTCAGTACATTTCGCACATGCACAAATCGCAAAATGTACCGCAATAATTTAGATGCAGTGATCAAATATCTGCAGTTTGGACAAAATTTGGAGGGGAAAGAAAGCAGGCATGATAGTAAACCATAATGGTAGCCAGTGGTATGATGGTATTGTATGGTGTTTACTATAGCTATGTATATCACCAGTGTACCAGCCGGTGTGGGAGGCAGTGCGGGAACCCATGTGGATTTGCAAACAAATTATACAAAATCAGCCTATTTTTACTTTATTAAAGGTTCCCTACACCCCCGACCCCCAACACCCAGGTCCTTCAGTCCTGGGTACGGCCCCGTATATGATAAGTGTTGCAGCCCGTTTTCAAAATTGGATCGCGTATTTGTGTTACGTTCAAACGAAAAACAAAATGATTAATTCAAAATGACAGGACCTTGGAACATATATACATGTAATATATAACAAAATGGAGGTTTACAAATATCAGCACTGTCTCCCCCCCCCAAATGGGGGTGAAACCCTCAAGACAGTGCCCTTAACTTGCAAGTATATACCTTACCAACACACAGAAAGGTAACAAAATACATGGAGTAGGCAGTTTAGCTTTAGGGGGATAGTGGAATCAAATGTACTTAATTAAGCACACAGGCAGGTGGGTGAATAAATAATGTATGATACGGGATTTATCCTCTTCCTTGCAGCACTTCTTTTATCTCTTACATTCCCAAAGGAATCATTAGCCTAAAAAGGAATGCAGTATGTATACTCGGGTTATAGAAAAATCTCCCCTGTCCCTTTGTGTTGCCGCGTAAATGTAGTTCAGGGAACACTCTAATTGAGGGTGATCTACTATTTTCATTATTTTAAGCACTGTACAAACTCTATAGAAATGAGAAGTTTTAGGCCTCAACCTATGACAACATGTTGTGAAGAGCTGTAGTAACAGCGCAGGTTGATGGTAATGTTCGGCTGTCCACACGGGCGGGTGGAAGAAAGTTCACTAATCCATTTGATCCCATGCAACAAATTGGATTTTAGTTTTAGACATTCTTAAGCAGTGGTGTTACAATTTTGACAACTGATATGATTAAGGACATGCAAGAGCAATTAACTCTACAAATCTTGTAATATATGCCTACAAAGGCCACTTATTTGTATGTTATAGCAACCTTTATATACTCATATATAGATCCCTGTCATCTGATTGGTTAAAAGTGGAGGCATAAATTCAATTAGCTTCAAGAATTGAACCAAAATGAACTATGCCCTGGGAAGAGCGGGCATAGTTCATAAACTGTGCCCGGGACACCTCTTCCCAGCGTAAAAGGCTGTCGTATGGACTGTACATATTGGTCGTGTAAGAGATGAATATAAGCAGACTGTATTTTGTTTACTCGTTCTGTACAGAGTCTGTGCTGTAGTAAAGTCTGATACAAACAGAGCAAGGGAATGGCTGAATCGCAGCATCATGCTTTGAGCTTGTAGATGAAGATTTGAAAGGAATCAGAGATGCAGATCATAGGGCTAATACCAAACGAAGGTAAAATACACGTGAAGATATTCGAGGATTATAATTTGACACTGATGACGGCCATCTTGCAGGCTGTGTAAAAGTTGCTGAATTCGGAGCTGCAAGGAAAATGGTACGCATCTTGCCGACAAAAAATGGCAAGAAGTCGATCCGTTTTGGACTCCAACATCACTTCCTCAACACAAGAAAGGTTGATTGCTAATTCTTCACAAGTTTTGGAACCTAAGTTACACAAAGTTGTTAAAACCATGCATGCACGCCATGACATGGCATTACCACAGGATAGGCCTGTGTTAGCATCCTGGCTTAGAATTTCTTCTTAACCAATCAGATGACAAAAAAATCTATATATTCGGTATATAAAAAACAAATCTTGACTGCTTTTTATTGAGCGAATGGTTGACTGGAGGGCCCTCGGTGATCTCGAAACCATACTTTTGAAACCATAGTTTGGTTTCGAGATCACCTTGGGCCTATAGTTTCAACCATGCCCCTCATAGCAGTCAATATTTGTATACTATATACCCATTCTCCATAAGATCTATATAAAACTAGATTTGTAAGAAAATAATATTTGTCCAAAATGAAATTACAGATAATAATTTCACCAATTTTAATTGTGGGGTTAGCTTAATTGTGCATCTTTGGAAGATTTTTATTCTTTGGAAGTACTGGGAAGATACCCATGCATTTGGAAAATGTTCTTGGCAGTATTAGACCCAAGATCCCATTTCTGATTGAAGCTTGCCGGTCGATTCTGAAGTTTGTCCCAACTGGATCCAATCCATAGCACATTAAACATTAACCAGGTTAGACAACAATCTTAGCCAAAAATTTTTTGGAACGCTTTTATAGGCCTACTTCAAAATGCCCCCCTCTCCCCCTGGACAATGTTGAATCCTGAAATTTTGTTCATGCCACCCTACAAGAACCCAACATTGATTGGTGGGGATAGGGAGGGGTGTATGAATAGAGAATGCTCCAAGCCTCCCAACCCAAGTTGACATGATTTCCTATATATCTCTTTAAGGGAAATACGGCAAATAATCGGAGCAAAAAGAGCAGTCGTGTTCCAACACATTTGGCTAAGATTGTAGTTTATAGCTGATGCATGATTAAACATGATCAGCAGCTGATTTTGATATGGAACAAATTTCATAGTTTTAGCTTTCCTTTGCTACTCTAAACTGAAGTCAGTAAATCTGATAAAATATTCAGATGAACACAGTTCAACGTAGGCAGATTTTTTTGCCACACTGTATACAGATCAAAATGCAAAACTGATACTGAAAAACTCTTAACTACATTACATGTGCCCAACCGTGCACAAGAGAATGTTATCATAGGAAACATACATCTTCTCAGTTTAAACATGATTGTCCCAAATGGTTATTTGGAAGGTCATGCCCATGGAGTTCACAGTGTGTTAAGAAAACAGAAGGTCTAACAAAAATGGAAACATAATTATCATGACTGTGTCAAACCTTATCATGATCGTGTCAACCATATCCAATCCTGCCCTTGTGAAATTCTTAGAAATCTTAATGAAGCAGTTGTGATTGTAGTCACTGTTGACCCCTAGGCCTTATAGTGTAAGTTGAGTGATGGATTCCTATCGTGTTGGCTGGGCTGACATGGATTTTAGCGTTACATGATAGCAAGTGTTTCTCAAGTTTCCTTCATAAGTATGATTATGCAACATGCTCATCTTGTTGGTGTATGGATAGTTTACAAAATATTGACTGTATGAGGGGCATGGTTGAAACTATAGGCCTAAGGTGATCTCGAAACCATTACTATGCCCGAGGCGTAAGACTCGGGGGAATGATGGTTTCGAGATCACCAGGGCCTTAGTTCCAACCATGCTCCGAATAACAAGCAGTCAATATTGTTTTATATACCGAATATATAGATTTTTGTCATAACACAGGCCATATCATGTGTAGCTCATGGAGCTGTGGGCCATGTTGTCAGGAGTGCATGATGGTTAACAATTTGTGTAACTTAGGGTCCAAAACTTGTCAAGCATTAGCAATCAACCTTTCTGTGTTGATGGGGGGAAGTGATGTTGAGGTCAAAAGGATCGCCGTAAGGACTTCTTCAACAACCTCAAAGAATGAATAGGAGCTACCGATGATGCGATTCGGCCATTCCCTTGCTCTTGTTTGTTTCCCCGGTTTGTCTCAGACTTTACACTACGGCACAGACTCCCCACATACGAGTAAACAAAATACAGTCTGTTATATTCATCTCTTACACGAGCTTCAATATGTACACTGATAATACGGATGGATAGTTTGTACGACAGTCTTTTCGCTTGGGAGAGGTGTCCAGGGCCTGTAAATGAACTATGCACGCTCTGCCCACGGGCATCGTTTCATTCTTGGTTCAATTCTTGAAGAGCTAGTGGAATTAATGCCTCACGTTTAACCAATCAGAGACAGGGATTATTATATGAGGTATATATGATGTTTATATCCCTGAGTATAGTGATTTGAGCCTATGTGATAGTATACAAATATTGATGATCTTGAGGGGAATGGATGAAATATAGGCCAAAGGTCAGTGGTGGCGCCCGGGGGTGCGGGCATGGGGGGATTTTGATACTTGCCCCCCCCAGAATTCATTTTTGCCCCCCCCAAAAAAAAAAATTTCACTGCCTCCGTTTGCCCCCCCGAAAAAGAGGTCTGGTGCCGCCACTGCCCCAAGGTGATTTTGAAACCACGCCGAGGGGCCATAGTATGGTTTCGAGCTCACCGAAGGGCCCTCTAGTTCTCAACCATGCTACGAAATATAAAAAGCAGTCAGTTTTGTTGTATACCGCAGATATAGATTTTGTTATCTGAGTGGTTAAAACGCAACCTTTTAAGGACAGGAGGACTAACACAGGCCTATGACATGTGTAGGCCATGTCAGGCGGTGCAGCATTGGTTTAACAATTTTGGGTAACTTAGGGTCAAAACTTGTGAAGAATAGCATTAACCTTATCGTTGTGTGAGGAGCGACAGTGATGTGAGAGGCCAAAACGGATCGCCGTACGTTAATAGACTTTGCCTTTTTGGTCGGCAAGATGCGTACAATTTTCCATTGAAAGCTCCGAATTCAGCATTTTACACAGCCTGCAGATGGCCGTCATTGCTGTCAAATTATTTAATCCAGAATTTTCACGGTTGTATTTACCTGCGTTTGGTATTCCAGCAATGAGCTGCATCTCTGATTCCTTTCAGATCTTCATCTACCAACATCAAAGCATGAATAGGCCTCCTGATGCTGCGATTCAGCATTCCCTTGCTTTTGTTGTATCGACCCTACAACTACAGCACAGAGATCCCACATACAAGTAAACAAAGTACGGTCTGCTTATATTCATCTCTTACACCAGCTTCAATATGTACACTCAAAATACGGATGAATAGTTCGTACGACAGTATTTACGCTGGGAAGAGTAAGAGGTGTCCCGGGCATAGTTAAAGAACTATGCCCGCTCTTCCCAGGGCATAGTTGTTTTTGGTTCAATTCTTGAAGCTAGTTGAAGTTATGCCTCCACTTTTAACCCATCAGATGACCGGGATCTATATATATGCGGTATATAATTTTACTATCACATGGCTTGAAAAATATAAAACTGGTGAATCGTGATATAAACAAATATTGACTGCCTAAATTTCGGGCCCTAGTAAAAATATATCATTCGGTCAAATTTTGACTGTTCCATTTCACGCGGCTTCGCCTCGTGAAATAGAAAAGTCAAAATTTGACTCATGATATATTTTGTTACTTCAAACTCTGGGCATTCAATATTTTGTATATACAGCCTTTCCTGCCTCCCAATTGTTATTGTTTGTTATCACTTTTTTTATTTCAGACAATACTAGTATCTTTAATCTGTATTACTCAAGAATGAAATGTAAACCTTATACAAATCATTCATGATAACAAACTAAAATCATTTTGTAATTTTAACATTGGATTTTCAAAGTAAGGTCATTTAAAAATTCTATTTGAGGTGTTTTAGTGTTAAGTACAAATATTCCATATCCGAGTTTTCACATTAAGGTTACTGCATTGTAGCTAAGTCTGGTTATACACAAACAGAAAAACAAAGCCATCCTGTAGTGCAATGGTCCATTAAATAATTTGTCAGTACGGAAGATGTAGGATTAAGGTTATCAATCAAAAATGCTTTTTAGATAGCGTCTTGTCCACCCCTACCACACTGCTGATGCATGCCAGTAAATAGGTTTGTAAATATTTCATTAGTGGTATCTGTTTTTTTTACTCTGTAATTTCTGTACATTTATATAATATTGGATGGCTGACGTGATAACAGAAAATATCGCCCGAGCCTAGAACAAATATTGGGCGAGTCAAAGACGCGCCTGAGTTTTCTTGGCGAGGGATAACAAGAAAAAATTGCACGAGCCTAGAAATAAATATCGGGTGAGTCGAAGAGGAGCCTTGATATTTTCTGTTATCAACGAAAAAAGCCATAAAAATATTATGATTATTAGGCAGAAGAAGCGGAACTTGACAAAAATAGTTTGTTTTTAAATGGCTCAAAAATATAAATGACAGCATTTGCTGCCAGTTTTGCATGACAAATGTCCAATATTTTTGTGTATTGTTCAGTATAGGGCAGTACGCGCTAATTGCACTGCAGTATGGCACCACATGGAAGCTTCAGATGCATAATAATTATGTTACTGATCAACCAACATGATGATGAAGTTAAAGGATAGCAGCGTTGTTGAATAAACATTGATGCACTATAAAAGAGGAACCGAACATTATGAAGGTAAACAGTGCACATTGTTATCTATCAAACTTTTCAAAGCATTTGGTGTCAAAACTTTCCCAAAGTAGGAGGAAATTTCAAAGATAATATTATGTTTGTAAATTGTAGTTAGTTGCAATTCTGATACCAAATCTTACTTTCTGATAAGAGTGTAAACATGTTTTGTGCTTGCTATGTGTTTCCCTGGGCAAAAATTCTCATTGTGTTTTTTGGTCCACTTTTTTGTCACTTGTGGTCAATTTTTGTTCATTTGCTCCAGATGACAATTTAAAAAAAAAAGAAGTTGAAAATTAGGCTCAATATCAAAGGCATCATTTCCTGTGTCACGTGATGGAATTTGTAGTTTCATTATACAAACATGTGGGTAGGGCTGATAATATCAGTACTGTCAGCGTAGGCGTAACACATTAAATGCAATAGGCAGTGCAGTGTATGACATATGCATAGGAAAACAGATGTGTTCATAGATTGAATACTGACATATTAAATACATATGAGTTTTGAGCATTGATAGGCAAAGGTTATTAATTAATATGAGTTCCTAATGGCACAGACCATCTTTGATTAGCTTTGAAATCATTAAAGGATTTCTTCAGAGACAGTGTATATAATTACAGATGTGTCCTTGTATTTTATTTGAGTAGACCACATAGAGCAGGCTTTCTCAACTGGCGGCGCGCGCGCCAATTGTGGCGCTTAGAGGCAGTCCAAGTGGCGCAGCGGACAGCCGTAGAAAAAAAATAGGCCAAAAAAAAAAAATACAACCTTGACTTTTCTTGTATTTTATTGAAATACTTGTTGCATATTACATGTAAATTGTACAACTTTTACACCTAATAAAATCCTTAAAAAGGGTAAAAGCTTACACACTCTGAGCCTTCCAAAACCCCTAAAATCCAGGAGCGCCAGGGGCCACTGCCCCCTGGACCCCCGCCCGGGCTTTGACTCTAGACCACACCAGGGTCCCTAAGGCGGGCCCCGGACCCCACCCGTTAACGGCTCAGTCGCTTTGCTCCCAATAGTTGGCACTTTAAGATCAATAAATTATAACAAATGGCACTTCCAACAAAATAGTTGAGAACCCCTGACATAGAGAATCAATTTTCATTGTAATGTTTAAATACATAGACATAAAAATAAATGTTGGTGATATTTTAATATAAAAATTATGCTAGAGTACCATCTTGTTTGCACAATTCTTGCCATTCACAATACGGTGCACCTCCTGGGTGCACCTCCAACGGTTGCCATGGAAACGCGATGCTTTCCTGCTGCTTTAGGCATATGAAAGTCGATGTTATGTTTCCCGTAACCCGCCTGCGTTATGATTTTCTGCCCGTGTTTGAGATGCTGAAATCCCTAATAAGTTCATTATTGTATTTTAAAGAAAATATCAAGCTTTGCTTCTTGTGATCACATCTTGTGAAAGTGATTTTAGTAGATTTTAAATCAAAGAACAGTTGCAAAATCATTTTTAAATGTAGGGTGGTGGTTTGACACAATATTGTAGCTATTAGAGCATGGCATGCTGGAAGGTTGGTGAAGAGGTTGGTGAATGGCTGTTTCGAATAATGCCTAAGAAAAAATGAAATAGCTGCCTCATTATTGATTTGCAAAAAAAAGTTAGGGGGGAAACATAACATTGAACTTTACTTGGCCTCCTTATCAGAGGCCTGCTGTACATTGCTAAGATTACACAGGCGTCTGGCGGGAAGTAACACCAGTCCTGCTTTTATAATTTTGCCTAAATAACAGTGTTTTAATGTGATTGCCCTCTTATAAAGCTACTTACCAGGGGGGAAGCAAGGACGCCGCAGATGTCGATCCTAGAGTTGGGATATTTGCAGGTGCCATGCTCCTGTGGAGCTCTATTGGAACAATCTTAAACGACATTAATATGCTGATTGATTCCTCCCAAACTGCTTGATGAATCATCAATTTTTACCATACGGGGAGAACCACATATTTAAAGCATTTTGTCTGCGAACTTTTAGTTCGTAGAAGAATCGAAAATTTGGAGACAAAATGCATTTGAAAATTTAATTTTTGTGCCATTTCAAAATCCCTATAGACTGCTGAGAATGTTATTATCAAAATTCGTTCATTCTCACAGTCCTACCACGCCTATTGACTCCACGAATTCCGAGCACGAACGTATAAACACGCACACGAGAATAGGCGATCATGCCCAAAACAACGTATACCCGACGTACTGACAGGATATGGCTATATCGCACCACATTTGCTCAAATTTCCTTTCCAGACCTGATTTTGTCCTAGTGATCGCCAAGTTTTTCGTTTAGGGTGTGGCCTTTTGCAGTAAAATGTTTTTCGCACGTTTTGACAGAAAAATGACCGATAATGAGCCTTTAACACCATAGGATCTATATACATGTTTTACCTGGGGCATTTATATAAGAGTGCTAATTTTCCGAGTGATGCCAAATACATCCGACCTTCCCCCCTGCACTTACAATATTCATCTTACTATGGATCACAATTACTTTTTGTTGAAGTTTTCAACAAATATCTCACTACTCTGCATGTAATCCAATGGGGGGGGGGGGGTAGGACACATCTGCTCGATTTGGGCATTGGGCTTTCCAAACGGTAATTGTGGAACTGCTTGGAAAAATGCTACGTGCATTAATAGGGCAGTCTCAGTTCCCAGTGACATTACCAAAATTCATCTCTTAAACCTTTGTTCACCCAAAGATCTTAGTAATCTCATGAAATTAAGTACAAATTCTTAAAATGTCAAAATCCGTCGACGTTAGCTGGATTAACCTCGCTGCCCCAAAACAGTGGGTGATGAAATTTCCATAACGGTTAGTTAGATTTAAATATTTGCTGTGACCAGGGCCTTGTCGTTAGTCAGTCTGTGTGTAACCGTGCGATATCGCGTTAAGAGCGCCCTCCTACCGTTAAGTTTTGAAACAGGACTAGCACCCGGAAGTTGATGTGCAGTTTGAATTCGCTGTTGTGTTAGGTTGGCTATGAGCAGGCCTTGCCTATGAGCAGAACACAGTGACTGCAACAGGGGCTTGAACCCTGGACCTATAAAGACACAAGTGAGGCTAAATGGAATTCTGAGTTCTGGTTGCTATGTTCACCAACATGGTTGCTACAATTTGTTTGTTGGAAGACAAGTTTCATTATTGAAAGTCGATTGTTTGTTTCAGTAACCCGCCTGCGGTTATGATTCTCTGCCCGCGTTTGAGATGCTGAAATCCCTAATAAGTTCATTATTGTATTTAAAGAAAATATCAAGCTGTGCTTCGGTGATTACATCTTGTGATGTGATTTAGTAGATTTTAAATCAAAGAACCAGTTTGCCAAATCATTTTTAAATGATAGGGGGTGGTTTGACACAATATTGTAGTATTAGAGCATGCTGAAGGTTGGTGTGACGAAGGTGGGTGATGAAATGGCTGTGTTTCGAATAATGAATAATGAAAAAATTGAAAAAAAATAGTGCCTCATTATGATTTGTAAAAAGTTAGGGGGAAACATAACATGGACTTTCATTGGCCCTCATTATCCAGAAGCCTGGTAATGCAAGTATACACAGGAGTCGGGGCGGAACAACAAGTTCACTGCTTTTTAAATTTGCCTTAAATACAGTTGTTTTTTTTAATGTGAATGCCCTCGTATAAGCTACTTACAAGGGGGAAGGACGCCCCGATGTTCGATCCTAGAGTGGGATTTTGCAGGTTGCCAGGCTCCTGTGGAGCGCTCTATGGAAAAATCCATAAATCTATTATATGCCTGATTGATTCCTCCAAAACTGCTTGGGAATCATTCAATTTTTACCCATTATGCAAGAAGACATATTTATTAAAGCACATTGTTCTCCGAACTTTTAGTTCGTAGAAGAAATTTGGAGAAAAATGGCATTTGGAAATTCAAATTGTTTGTGCCATTTCAAAAAACCCCTAGACTGCTGAGAAATGTTATTTATTCAAATTTAGTCTAATTCTCAGGTCCTACCACGCCTATTGACTACGATTCCGAGCACGAACTCATACAAACGCACACGAGAATCGGCCGCTCATGGCAACCACCAACGTATACCAGGAAGTACGAACAGGATATGGCGAATACGACCACATTTGCTCAATCCTTTCCAAGACCTGATTGTTATAGTTGATCGCCATTTTTCGTTTTATGGGTGTGGCCTTTGCAGTAAACTGTTTTCGCCCACAGTTATGACAAGAAAAAGAAAAAATGACCGTACATGAGCATTTAACACCATAGAACTATATACATGGGTACTGGGCATTTATATAGAGTGCTAATTCCGAGTGATGACAAAATACATCCGACCTTCCCCCCTGCTACTTAAAAATTATCTTCTCTATGGATCACAATACTTTGGTGAGATGTTTTCAACAAATATCTCATACTTGCTGTAATCCATTGGGGGGGGGGGGTGGGGGTTTAGGCCACTATATGCTCGATTTGGGCATTGGGGATTTCCAAACGGTAATTTGTGGAAAACTGCTACGGAATCTACTATGGCAGTCTCAGTCCCCGTGACATTAAAAGTCATCTCTTACTCTTTGTTCAAAAGATTCTTTAAGTAATATCATGATAAGTTACGTACAAATTTTAAATGTCAAAATCCGTCAACCGTTCAGTGGCATTAACCCGCTTCAAAACGTGAAATTTCCAAAGACGGTTATTAGATTTAAATATTCGTGACCAGGCCTAGGTTTTAGTCAAGTCTGTGTTAAACCGTTCGAATTTTTTTTTTTTTTTTTTGTTGGCGTACGAGCGCACTCATACGTTAAGTCTTTTGAAAACGACTAGCACCCGGAAGTTATGCAGTTTTGAATTCGCTGTTGCGTTAGGTTGCATGTCCTAACCCCCCCCCCCCCTCAGCCTGCCTATGAGCAGACACAGGGACGGCACAGGGCTTGAACCCGGACCTATAAAGCAAAAAGTATGATAATGGAATGGACTGTGAAGTTTCTGACGTAATTCTGAGTTCGGGTGCTAGTTCACACATGGGTGCCTAACAATTGGTTTTGGAGACAAGTTTCATTATGAAAGGATGTATAACATATGTATAAGAGTTTGACAGACATTAGCTAAAGATGAAAAATGCCATCTTGAAAATTACAAACTAAACATAAAAATCTATTTACCTTAATCTAGGCTCCCCGAGCCCTCAAGACTCAAACATCAAAGACCAATTGCCCAGAATGTGCACATATGGACCCGTATTTTATACTTCAACTTTTCAGAAAGCTATTTTTTGAAAATAAATGAAGGGCTCTTTTAAAGCAATATGAGCACTTTTTGAAGGGCGCCCCCAAATTTTTCACAAAAATTTGCGAGATTTTACCGGTTTTGCATGACAAATGGGCTAGTAAAACTATACATGTGAATGGGTTAAGCTCGAAAAGTCTATGTGTCACAAACGAAGGTGAATTTTGTACTAGAATAATTATTATGGGGAGCCCCGATAATAGTTACAAACGGCTGATGGAAACGGTCCTCCTTCACATGTGAAATAGCCGGGAAATAGCGCCATGGAAGTGTCTATGCTCATCCATTAGTTGTATTAATAATTCGGGGCAAAAGTCAAGTTAGAGGTTATTTTATCGAAGCATGGCACTATTTCATCATGGCACGGAAATAAACGTAGCATTTCAAGCTCTGAGGTGAAGTCAATCTGGGATCCCAATTCTAAGGACAAAATCGCTTATTTTGTGGATAAATACGCATTTTTAGCATTTCGCGTTCGCAGAGTAAAGTTTCCTAGACACATTACCAACGTAAACTGGTGCCAAAAATATCAAATTTGAAAATTGGGGGCGCTCTTCAAAAATGTGCCAATATTGCATTTACATGAAACTTGGAGTGTGTGCACGGGATGCATGCACTGATGGAAAACTTGAAATTCATAAACCCATTTGGTCCTATGATTCACATTTCGCTACTAAATGAATGCCTGAGTTACTCTCTAAATGCAAAAAGAGAATTCACTCTTATAGAGTGACCACAAGGCCCACTCCAAAAAAAGAGTTAAATTTCACACCTTTATAAGAACCGTTTTTGGATCAAATTTTCTATTTGCTTAATTTATAAAATAATACAACTTTATTTACCTTTTAAAATTTCATAAGTATATTTGAACTGAAGACATTTCCTTGAAGGGTATGAATTCACCTTTGCAGAGTGGCCTGTAGTACTCTATAAGAGTTTAAATTTCATCTTTTGCATTATGAGAGGATAATTGTGGAGCACCAATCCTCTAGATTGAATAGATTATGGAATAGTATGCTACCTGTGTGCCCCACCCTGATGCCATATCTATGAATAGTTGGGGTAAGAATATCCCCACCCAGTATAGGTCAGTAATAATATGTTATGTGATTGTCCAAGGCAGAGATCTCACGACTTGCATGGTAATCCAATGGGGGGGGGGGTAGGACACGATCTGCCTCGATTTGGGCATTGGGGGATTCCAACGGTAATTTGTGGACTGCTACGTGCATTTATTGGCAGTCTTCAGTCCCAGTGACATTACAAATTCATCTCTAATCCTTTGTTCAAAAGATCTTAGTAATTCATGATGGGGTATTTAAGTACAAATTATTAAAAGTGTCACAATCCGTCAACGTTAGTGGATTAACCTCGATTCAAAACAGTGAAATTTCCGATAACAACGGATTTAGATTAAATATTCGTGACCAGGCCTAGTCTATATTCAAGTCTGGGTGGAACCGTTCGATATGCGTAATAGCGCTCTCCTACCGTTAAGTTTTGGAAACAGACTAGCACCCGGAAGTTGATTGCTGTTTTGGATATTCGCTGTTGCCTGTTAGGTTGGCATGTCATACCCCCCCCCCCCCCGGCATTGCATATCGAGCAGAAACAGTGACTGCACAGGGGCTGAACCATGGACCTAGAAAGCCACAAGTTTATGCTAATGGAATGGATGTAAGGTTTCTGACTGTAATCGGAGTTCTGTTTGCATGGTTCACAAATGGGGTAACAAATTGTGTTTTGGGACAAGTTCATATGAAAGATGTATACATAATGTCTAAGAGTTTGACAGACATTTAGCTAATGATGAAGGCTTGAAAATGTAACAAACCAAAACACCAAAAATTATTTACCTAATCTATGCTCCGAGACCTCAAGGACTCAAACATCAAAGACAATTGCCAAGAAGTATGCACATATGACATATTGTTCTACTCCAACTTTTCAGAAAAGATATTTTTGAAAAATAAATGAGGGCTTAAAGCAATATAGCCATTTTTTGAAGGGCGCCCCAATTCTTCACATAATTGGAGATTTACACGGTTGCAGTGACAACTGGCTAGTAAACTATACTGTGAATGGTTTAAGCTCGAAAATGTCTAGTGTCACAAACGAAGGAATTTTGTACTAGAAAATATGATCGGGGATCCCCGCTACTAATTCACACACGGCTGCTGGAAACGGCCTTCCAATGTGAAATAGCCGGGAAATAGAGCCCTGTAAGTGTCTATGATCATCCATTAGTTGTTTTACTAATTCGGGCAAGTCAAGTTAGAGGTGATTTTCTCAGGTGGAACTATTTCATCATGGACGGACATAACACGTAGCATTTCCAGCTCTAGGTTAAGTGCAATCTGGGATCCCCATTCTAATTACCCAAATCGCTTATTTTGTGATAAATACGCATTTTAGCATTCTCGTTCGCAGGTATAGTTCCTAGACAATTACCAAAGTAAATGTGAAAAATATCAAATTTTGAAAATTGGGGGAGCTCTCAAAAATGTGCCCAATATTGATTTAACTGAAACTTGGATGTGTGCAGGGTGCACTGATGGAAAACTGAAATTCATAAACCCATGTGTCCTATGATTCACCATTGCAGTAACTAAAAAACTGATGCATGATGTCTCTCTAATGAAAAAAGAGAGATTCATTCTTATAGAGTGACTACAAGGCCCACTCCAAAAAAAGAGTTAAATTTCACACCTTTTACAAGCAACCTTTTTTGGATCAATTTTCTCTTGATAATTTATAAAATAAGACAACTTTATTACCTCGTTTTAAAATTTCAAGAGTATCTTTGCACTGAAGACATATTCCTGAAGGGTATGAAATTTCACTCTTTGCAGATGGGCCCTGTAGTCACTCTATAAGAGTTAAATTCACTCTTTTGCATATTGAGAGATAATTTGGGAGACAAATAATAGATTGAATACTTATTATGGAGAAATAGTATGATACCTGTGCTGCCCCCACCTCTGATGCCATATTCTAATGAATGTTGGGCGTAGATATCCCACCAGTAAGGTCAGTCAATATATGATGATTGTCCAAGGCAGAGATCGCCTTGCAAGTTGAGCTGAATCTGACAATGATAGCCACAACTACTTTGATGCTCTGAATGGCCACTGCCCAAATGTTGTGTAAAAACACCAAGAATCAGGGCTATAGGTGGTACAGGTTGAAGGGGGGATTCTGACTGGAATTGATTCATTAATAATGCAAGGAAAGAAGCTGGAGAGATGTTTAACACAATAATAAATCGGAGGGCTCTGGATCGATTTGCCAGTAAATGAGGCATCTAACTGTTAGCAGATACTCGCTCATGTGAGATTCACTGAAATTGGAATCTTGATGTACTTAACGTTGTGCATGATTTTGTCAAATTAGCAATTTAAAAAGTCAATTTGTTGACAAACTATCCTATAATCTGCCCGAGAATGAAGAATATGTGTTCTCATTTTCTAACTGCAATGCGTACAGACTCGGAAATACTCTCAAAAAATAGTAGATTTTAGTTAAATTCATTACATTAAAAGGTCACAAGTTAGTTATGGTTAGATCTATCCTGTAGCCGTGGACATTTTTTTTTATTTTGTGGCATATACATAAAACTTACAAAATTCTATATTGACCCTGTGGCATGTAGATTATTACAATTTATTTTCTCTTTACAGATTATATTTATGAACTGATGATCCCGTGTGACCTTTCTTCTCTATTTACTCAAGATATAAAGCCAGAGGCTCAAAAATCCTAGGTCAAAAGTCAATCCTCTAAGCTAATTTTGTTCCTTTAGCCGGAAGGATTACATAGCGGAGAGCTTTTCTGCTGTTGGCTGTGAATGTAAACAAAGGTGAACAATTAGTCAGTTCTCACATATGCATTGACTGATTAACTTCATAGTTGGTCAGAAGAACCACTGGCCCAAGGCTCATATGTGGTGTAAACAAAATGACCTCTGATGGCCCTATGTGAACTTTGACCCAATGTGAACTTTGACCCCAGTGTGAACTTTGACCCCAGTGTGAACTTTGACCCCATTTTGTGAAAATCTATAAATCTTTTCTTTGGCAATAAGATGATATGACACCAACATACTCAAAAAGAAACATGGCACTTAATGGTGGGATCTTTATAGAGATTGATCTTTGAGAACCCTATGTGACCTATGTCCAAATTCATTAAAATCAAACAAGGTTAACAATTTATCCATTCTCACATATGTATTCACCGATTAATTTGAAGCTCTGTGACCCCAGGTGAACTTGACCCATTTGGTCAAAATCTATAACCCAACATTTCTCACATATGTGTTCACTGATAACTTCATACTTAGTCATAAGAATCACTGGCCCAAGGCTCATGAGGTGTCAACAGGTTGACCTGTGATGACCCCTATGTGAACTCACATTACCCAGGGACATCACCAAACTGCGGCTCCCATTGGCAACTAGCGATGGCAGATGACACAAGCATTCCGGGGAACGATGTATTTTTGTGTTTTGTTTTCGTATTTGTTTTTAATTTAAAAAAAATAGAGGCACAACAAACAGGAGTTAACACTTGGCCTGGTTTGAAAGGGAGCTTTTGTAGTACAAAAACATAGAGACCTTATTTTCTCTTGTTTAGTTCAGATCAAACTCTATAGTCTGTGATGTGGGGAATCCCCATAATTATAACTTCATCAGAACTGGCTGAACCTAATATTGTCTAGAAGACTCCAGAGACTACTTTCATTATGGCATGCCTGACAGCTTGTGCCATTTACAACTGGTGATTTCTTACAAGACGTCATCTACAGTGTAATTCACCAAGTTAATTTTCACACCCCAAAAAATAGACACACCATGTCCAACCTAAGCTATCTATTGCTAAAATGGTAGTGTGTTAGAGTAAGAGGTCCCAGGGATTTTTTCAATTGTTAACTGAAACCAACACATGACATGCCTAACATAGTGATTTGACCTTTTACCTTTGACCCTTTAATTGTAGGTCACAGCAAGAGGTCACCATTGACTAAATTGTTCACTCAGATCAAAATGCAACGTACCTAACTGTGTTATTTGAGAATCTATTATATTTGACCATTTTTGACATTTGACCCCAACTTTAGGTAAAAACAAGAAGTTAGGAATGGTTGTGAATCATCTAAACTGTGTGCTTTTGAGGAAGAACCACTCAAATTAATTGTTATATAATTTTTAAAAAATGAACTGATTTTCTGTTGCTCTTAACACTCCAACTCCAATGGAAAAGCAGTGGAATTTTTCCAGTTTATTCAAAACAACCATTAAAGCAATAACAGCACATTTTTGAAGAGCGCCCCAATTTTCAAAATATTTTTGCACAGCAGTGGCGTATCCTGGGGGGAAGGGGGCGCTTCCCCCCGGGTGGCCAAAGGGGGCACCAAAAAGAAGGAAAAGAGAAAAAGAAGGAAAAGGAGAAGAAAAGGGAAAGGAAAGGGGGAAAAGGAAAGGGGAAGGAAACGAAAGAAAATTAGATATGGAATGGGAGGAAAGGAAAAGAAAAAGTAAAATGAAAAGGGGGAAGGGGACAATTAAAGGGGAAAGAGATAGAAAAGCTTAAGGTGAAAAGGAAGAATATGTAAGGGAAAGCTAAGAAGAGATAAAATTAGTTCGAAAATGTGCAACAAAAATGAGAAAAGAGAACGTATAAAAAAAAGTAAAGGGGCGCCAAAAAGGACAATAAGAAAAGCAAAATAAATGCGAGAAACGAAGGGGTGGTGAAATAAATTGGAAAAAAGTGAACTAAGACAAACAAAAAAAGGTGCAGCAAAATTGAGAAGAGAAAGAAAAGAAAAACGGATAAAAAAGAAAGGGGCGCCAAAAGGAACAAAGGTTGAGAAAAAGTTTAAGGAATTAAAGGGGCGCTAAAATAGCAAGGAATGTGGAGCTAACGAAAAATAAAGGGCGTCAAAACTGAAACAAAAGGAAAAGGGCTGAAAAATAAGGAAAGGGGCGCAAAAACCGTCTGTTGATTTAATAAAGCTAGTTGTTGGGAAATTTGAACTAATTGTTATTTAATTACATGCAGGGGCATTCCCAGACCATTTTCAATGGGGGAGGAGGTGTTGCCGACAAAGCTATCCATTTGCCGACACAATTTCAAAAATTTTCCGGCTCGCTGCGCTCGCCGATAAGTTTATTTTATATATGATGCACATGGGGTGCCATTTTCAATTTCCACAGGGGCGCCAAAAGTTCATCGTCAGTTTGCCCCCCCCCCCGGAGGTATGTCATCCTGGATACGCCTCTGCACAGTTATGTTGGTAATTGTCTAGGAAACTACACCTGCGAACGAGAATGCTCAAAAATGCATATTTATCATAAAATAAGCGATTTTGTAATTAGAATTGGGATCCCAGATTGTACTTAACGGCAGAGCTGGAAATGCTAAGTTTATGTCCGTCTGTGACGAAATAGTGCCACCTCAAGAAAATGCCGACCTCTAACTTGACTTGCCTGAACCAATAAAACAACTAATGGATGGGCATAGACACGTACATGGCGCTATTTCCCGGCTATTTCATATTGGAAGGCCGTTTCCAGGAGCCATTGAATTATTATCCGAGATCTCCAATATTAATTATTCTAATTACAAAATTCCATTCGTTTGCGACACATAGACATTTTCGAGCTTAACTTTTATTCACAGGTATAGTTTACTAGCCAGTTACCAATGCAACCGTGTAAAAAACTCAAAATTTTTGAAAAATTTGAGGTGCTCTTCAAAATATGTGCTATTATTGCTTTAAGGAAAAAAGGTTTTGAGCTGAAATTTTGATTGCTATTTTGCTATATATAATTTCCATCTTCAACTGTTGAAATGGAAAGTCAATGAGTGTTGAAGTGCAATTGGTTAGTAGATTTACTGATAAGGTGTCTATTGCTGCGATACAAAAACAAGCATGATCATCTTCCTGTCTCGGTGTTCTAATGCCGCCATTCCATCAGCAACTGCTATTTTGACAAAGATATGTGGAACACTTAAAGGTCCATGGCCCAATCACTAATAGCATTGTCCCCAGAACCCCAGATTTTACTGGAAGTGGTCGAAATTTTGGTGGCTAAAGAAAACTACTATTTTTCTCATTCACCCTGTGAAATCTTATGGCTGGAAGATGTTTGGTTTAGATGATGGAACAAAAATGTGCTCCAATTTGGTGAACCAATATAATTTTACAGAGTACTCTATGGGGCTTACAAAATCACATTTTTACCTCTCACCTCAAAATGGATTGAAATATCAGTGCAAAACTTTAAAAATGGAGATTTTGTGAATTGATCACTCAATTGTGGTTATGGAACCTTTTTTTTAATGAATCACCTTTGGGTTTCAACTAAAATCTTGGCTCATCGAGCGTAACAAGTTGGTAATTATTTCTAACTTGCCCAAATTTGTCCCCCGGTCCCGAGAAGACCTATTTGTAGGGATTCATTGCCACAAATTCAAAAATAAAACCAGGGCAACTTGACTCCATCAACATTCACTGCAACATCATCTTTGATTGAGAGTACAATCAGAAGTCATTTGGCATACTATTAGTTAGTTTTGATAATATATAGGTGATATGGCAGCACATGACCATTACACACACACACACACATGCATTCACAAGTATATGCATCTACCACAACACACACATGCAAGCGTGTACACGCACACACAACCCTTTCCATCCACAAACTCTTAATTTACTATTTTGCTGTTTTATATTTAGTCAAAATTTCTTGTGGCGTCTTTGGGACAACATCAGTACAATCATTAATTTTAAAAGCAGCAACACAATTAGACATTTCAGAAAGGGTAATCATGATGTTGAATTTCACATTTGATTTAACTCTCATCTGTCTCGGATTCTATTAACAAACCTTTTTGAGTTAATGAATTCCCGGTGGCCCTTTTTTGCTAATGAATTTACATCTTCTGCCTTTTGTGTGATGTGATCTAGTTGTATTACTTCTGGGACTTTTAATTCTTGGTTCTAATCAATTAGACCAAAGTGCTAACCTTTTGTAGTCTTCCTAAATTTCAGATGATTGTGGTGAAAAAAAAAATTTTTTTTTTTTTAAAGAAAATTTTTGAGGGTGCCACTTACGCACGAGTGATTTTAATCATTTTTTCTGCATTTGAGAAATTACAATATTATGCAAAGGCAGCTTCTCTCTCAACTTCTCATCATGTCCTACACCTTTAAATGAGGGGGTTCATTTAATTTCTGTATGCTAATCTGCACAATATGTAACTGATCACTAAACATGTACGTGTACAAGGCAGGGTTGTTCTCTGTCTTCTAATTTTGTCAATCAAAATACTGCCTAATTCTCGCAATTCACAATACGGTGCACCGCCAATGATTGTCTCATAGAGGCGATGTTTTATCGATGCATCATGGGAAATGTCGACATCTAGAACTTGCGTAATACAAATATTACACAGGAACACATCACTGACATGACTGATCATTTAGTTTGTCAATATAATGGTCGGTTGCGTGTGAAATGTAAATGCACACTAAATGGCCATTTACAATAAGTAAACCTTTTGCTTTCTTTCAATCACACAAACTTTCGTTGAGATGTTTTCAACATAATAATCACACTACTTGTATGCTATGTTAATCCAATGGAAGTTGGATAGTGATGTCAACCCTTGTGGTAAAAAATTGGAGTGGCAAGCTAAACCGCTGGTGGCGCACCGTATTATGAAATGTGATAATTAATTTTAGTTGGGTTTTAGTTCAATGAAATACAGATGAATGTGCAGAACTACAACGAGACCCATGATACTTGTATATGAAAGCACTCATGTGTACAAATTCATACCTTTACACCAATTGAGTGAAATTAAATACATGAAAAGTGTAATGAAACCTAGTCTAAATGAGTATATAACCTGTTAAAAGTATCATTGGTTACAGGCATATTGTATAAACATAGTCGTTTAGGGTAGCAAATCATATAATACTTCTTTAGGGTACAATTCTAAAGAGTCACACAAATTGTTTAGTGTAGCACAATCAAACCAAAATACTTGTTTAGAATGGTTTCTTGTCCCTGTAATAAACAAATGTAAAACTTATCAAACTAAAACAACAAAAACTCTTATAAAATCCCTCCCCATTTCTCTCTCTCTCTCTCTCTCTCTCTCCCTCTCTCTCTCTCCTACCCTCACTTTCCCTCTTTCCTCTCTTCCTCCCCTTATCCCCCTTGTTGACTTTTCTCTTCTTCATGCCATACCTTTCTTTTCCCAAAAAATTAATTCTTTCTTGCTCTCTCCCTCATCTCATTTCAAATGATGGCATGCTCTAGGCCTATGATATGAAGAATAACTGAACTGGTTATTCAATACAGGTCATTGCTCTGAAGTTCTTTGACTTGTCTTGGAAAAATGTTTGCTATTTGACATCTGCCACAGTAAGCTACTTCCCGTCCCTGGCATACAGGGGCAGGATCATGATATACTTGGGCTATTTCCAAGTCCTCTCTGTAGGGCAATCAACCCAAATTTTTGTAGGGATTCTATCTTTTCCAATTAGTGTGGGTTGGTGTGTATTCCCGTAGGATTTTCATGCTAAAATTGATTTTGTTGCTGTTTGTGTTTCAATAGGACCTAAACTGTCACAAAATGATGGGGTGCAAATTTTTGGACTGATGCCCCCTCCTGCAAGGGGGGAGATGTTAGTACAGGGAAAAATTTAAAATCGAGTCAAATTGTGTTTTAATGTGCACTAACGCGTTCGTCTCCTCATAAGCATTAGAAAAAGTATATATTTGCATAGGTTCCGACCTTTAGTTAGCCCCATAATGGTTCAAGGTCACCCTGGGGGTAAATGCTCCGATGTTGTTGAAAGTGGTGTCAAATGATTCCTTGTGTCATACTGAAACAGAAAATGCATTTTAATTGATTGTTTGATATCACCATAGCGACATCCAGGGAAAGTTCTGGTGACCCCCATAGACCATAATTATTCAAAATTATAAAAAAAAAAACGCTCAAAATTATTTTAAAATAATAATTTTTGGATCTGTGAGACAATACAAACAACTTATCACCAGTTTCAACAAAATCTGAGCATTGGGTAAATTTTACCCCAGGATGACCTTGAACCATTATGGGGCTATAGCTCTTTAACTAAAGGTCGGAACCTTGGCAAATATATACTTTTTTTAATCCTTATAAGGAGAAGAACATGTTAATGTACATTAAAACACAATTTGACTCGATTTTAAATTTTTCCCTGTAGTAACATTTCCCCCCTTGAGGAAGGGGGAAGCAGTCCGAAAATTTGCACCCCATCATTTTCTGACTGTCTGGTCCCTACTGAATGAAAAACAGCAAGAAAATCAACTTTAGCACCAAAATCCTACGGGAACCGTTTCATTGACATACCAACCCACACTAAATTGCAAGCTAATTACTATGATGCCAATATGAAACCCATCAAGTTTCAATGATGAAAGGTTTTACTAATCCTTGGCCAGTTGCATTCATGAACTAAATTAGAAATTCTGAGCCACACTGACAGTGTTTTATTCTTGTGGAAATTGAGAGACATAGAATTAAGGTTCATCTAAGAAAAATTATACTGTCCACAAAAGTTTTAAAATGAGCCCTTACTGTAAAAGTGATATATTCTTCGAGTGTGTAATTTTTCGCGTTTCAGCGATTTTTACATTTTATTGTTTTTAAATTCCGATCTTTTCAGCTATCATACAGTAGAATACACACAATAAAACATGTTCGCGGTTTGGTTTTTAATTCGCGCTAGCTTCAGAAGCGCGCAAAAAAAAGCGCGAAATTATGTCGCGCGAAAAATTTCCACTTTTACGGTATATGCATCATGAACATTTGTGAGACTTGATGAGCTCTTGGATTTTTTTTTTCAAAGAAGGCTGGTATTAAAGTGGGATGACCCAATTTAAGTATATGAAGTTTTCTTCTAGATAGAATGGCCTTCACAAAACAAAAACGGTCGATCAAAATGGGCACACTTTTGCTCATTCCAAACCAAACATCTTTTAGCCCTAAGATTTCACCGGGTAAATGAGAAAAATAGTAGCTTTCTTCTGATACCAAAAGTTTGACTATACTTTGGTCAAATCTGGGCTGCTGGGACGAGGCTTTTAGCAATTGGACCATGGACCTTAACATTGATAGAAATAATTCACTTATCAGCTACTGAGACTGTTGTCAGATTAGAAGATGTCAGAAAATCTTTACTGATTTCTAAACATTTGACTCTTCTCCCCTGGGGGTAACTTGTATTCCAAGTTGGATATCGTACTTATGTGCAAAAACGTATGATTAGGGTCGTTTTTTGAGATTGGGCAATGTATGAGCATAGTCAGCATACATTGTTTAGGGTATCAAAAATCATCAAATGTACAGAATTAAGGCATGTATGTTTTTAATAAACATAAATTAGGTGTTTAGGGTGTGACATTTTGAATACTTGTGAATCAGAAATTAGTGGATTTTCTTCCTGATTGTCTCCAGATTTCATATAGTAGTTTTCATGTTGCTTGTAATCGTTTTCTGAATTTGAGGAATCCTCCCCAGCATTTTGCATAGGCAAACACCTCCCTCGATGTCACCTTTGTCTCCTGCACACAACCTTTAAATTGATGGGTTTTATTTCTGCATACTAATCTACACAATACATTACTGATCGTTACACATTTCTGCGTATGTGCAGAGATGGACTTAAGGTAGGTCTCTAATCAAAATAATGTTATATATGAACATAATTATTTTAGTCTACTCCATTTAAATGGATGAATTGCACTAAAGTACTCTGGTGTGCCTTTCCTTGTCTTATAGCTATGTGTGGAAGCAGGTAAGACTTGTGATTTGATAACTGCCTTCTTAAAGGCTGACTCAGAGATTTTCCGAGGAGGGCACTCTCAATTTTCAAACAAAAATCAGAACTTTCTTTGGTTCTACTTGTCTATTTTTGATTAATACACAGCCTTTAACATAAAGACACCATTTTCAGCATTTTCATTTCATTGCACATGTTCCAAGCTCCTGCATGTATTTTAATTGATAGTGTTTTGTTTTACCAAATTTTCATAATAAAGCAAGGCCAAGCATAAGGTTGGCAGGAGGAAGAGGGGAAAACATTGAATGGCACCATGTAACCTCTTGTTCAAACTGTATGTTGACCTTTACATTGAGAAAGAATAGGCCTAAACAGCCAAGGTTGTGTGCTTGGGAGAATAATGACCTTATAGAAGAGGGAGGGAGAAAAAATGACATCGCCATATTGCTCTCTTAAAGCATTTGAATTGCCCTCCTCCTTTAACAGTTGCCATGGCTTTTCATGGCTGTCTTGTAGTTGCTAGGATAATGAACTCTTGGTGTAAATGAGTAGATGAATCTTTAATGGCATCTAAATTCACCTATTCTTTACACTGACAGACAGTAATACTGGGCTGTAGGGTGACTCCTTCCCATATAATAGAAATAAAGGAAGGCTCTGAAGGATTATGGAAGGAAATCAAGCAGAAGTAAGAACTACAATGGTCTCAGTAGCAACTAATTTTGTTCCATAGCTATTATGGCCTGCCTATGAAACTAGCTGTAATTGATAAAGGAATAACATAGTGGCACATGGTTTTTGTTTTCCTTTAATTGTTGTTATTGTGTGGTTATTAGAGGGTAGACTAATCAATGTGTAATCCTAGATTGCATATAACATCCTGGCATCAAATATTGCTTATCAAAGCTATGATTCACTCTGTGAAATATTGTGCTATACTGTATACCCATCTCTGCTGTACCATATGTCTGTCACTCCTGTTGAATTCAACAGTACCCTCGTCACGTACATCTGCATTGAAATTCATTTCAGAGAAATGCTTCCTGAGTCAATACACTGCTTTATCTGTACAGTGATCTGGAGTGATCTATATAAAGATAGTGTCTCTGATTAACCCCCAATTTTGGTGTTGAGTAAATCATTTTGTGTTAATTGAAATGGTTGTATGAGGTGAGGGCTCATTGTTTTATTGTGCTGGATTTATTATAGGATCAAGTCTCTTTTTAGGGTAATACATTTTTATCTCATTTTCTGAGAAAAACCTATAATACATGTATGCTGCACTTGATTAGAGTTTGTTGTTTTCTTATTTTTGTAGGGGTAACTAAAATCATAACCAATTTTAATTTATTGTCCATCAAGGATCTACCAAAGCTTTAAGGATTTAAGGATTCCGCTTCCCTCCTTTTCTGAGAGTTCCCTTATGCAAATACCCGCCTTGTCATTTAATTTTCAAGAAAGTATAACTTTCACACAAATTCCAACAACAAAGATATTAGGCATTAGAAATAAAGCAGTTGCCTATGATAGTAGGTTAATAATATGGTAGAGTGATCCTTTGCCAGGGTTGGCTTGGCCGTGTGTTAGATGGATTTATCATACATATTTAGTTAGAGCAAAAGTTCAATGACTTTGATGTGAGCTGAAATAATCAGAGCTTATTCATGGTATCTAGAAAATCTGCCCAAGTAGACATTTAATTTTATGCAAAATCCAGTGGCCATGCTTTTTTATATGAAAAAATTTATGCATCAATCAATGAAAGGCACCTTATATCTTAGGGGTAGAATCCCAGAGTCTTTAATTAGAAACAACTGAGTAGTATTGGGAGTAGTAAACTCCCTCATTAAGGTATTGAACGGATCTGGTAACAAAACAAGAAACATCAACATTGGGGGGGGTGGGGGTGGGGGGGGGGTGGTTGTTACCTATAGGTAATAGGTTACATGATCCTATAGGGCTCTTCACAATTTTAAAGGGGGATGCACAAAATTTATAGGGTGGATACATCCCCGGTTAACTTCTGCTGAAGGATAAGTAGCTGTCTTTAAAAGTTTAGCTGTGATCTGATTGGAAGGGCATCAAATACACTTGATTTGGCTAATGCTAGAATCAAGTGTACTAGTAGCTGTCTTTAGAAATTTGGCTGTGTTCTGATAGGAAGGTCATCAAGTGTACTCTGTTGTGTTAATGCTAGAATCAAGTGTAGTATAGCTGCAGGTATTTAGAAATTAAGCCATGATCTGATAGGAAGGGCATCAGGTACATTTTGGTTAATGCTAGAATTAAGTTTAGTAGCTGTTTTTAGAAATTAAGCCATGGTGTGATAGGAAGGTCATCAAGCATACTCTGCTGGGTTAGTGCTAGAATTCAAATATAGTACTATTAGCTGCCTTTAGAAATTAGGCTGTATAGGAAGGTCATCAAGTGTATTCTGATGTGTTAGCTGTGTTGAAAATGTCTTGTCACCTTTGTCTAGGTGCCAAGTAAACTATGATCAAATTTGAAGGGAAAATCTTGTAAATTTGACCAGAATCTTGTCAAACTTGAATAAACTTGGTCATCAAGTGTAAAGTTTTATTAGTTAAATTTGTTTCATTAGTCCTAGAATTTAGTGTGGTAGCTGCATTTAGAAATAAGGTTTGTGATCTGATAAGAAGGTCATCAAATATATGCTGTTGTGCTAGTGCTACATTCAAGTGTAGCAGCTGTCATTTGAAATTTGGTTGTGATCGCATAGGAAGGTGATCAAATATGCTGTTGTGTTAGTTCTAGAATCAAGTGTAGCAGCTGCCTTTATAAATTTGGCTGTCATTTGATAGGAAGGTCATAAAGTGTACTTGATTTTGGTTAATGTTAGAATCAAGTGTAGTAGCTGCCTTTATAAATTGCACTGTGATCTGATATGGTGGTCATCAAGTACACTTGATTTTGGTTATTGCTAGAATCAAGTGTCTGTGTTTTGATTGGAAGGTCATCATTTGCTGTTGTGTTAGTGCTAGAATCAAGTGTAGTAGTTGCCTTTTGAAATTAGGCTGTGATCTGATAGGAAGGACATCAAATATAGGGTGTTGTGTTAGTGCTAGAATGGAGTGCAGCAGCTGTCTTTAGAAATTTGGCTGTGTTCTGATAGGAGGGTCATCAAGTGTACTCGGCTGAGTTAGTGCTAGAATCAAGTGTTGTAGCTGCCTTTAGAAATTAGGCTGTGATCTGATATGAAAGTCATCAAGATCAAGTACAGTTGATTTTGCATAATGCCAGAATCAAGTGTATTAGCCTGCCTTTATAAATTAGGCAGTGATCTGATATGATGGTCATCAAGTGTACTTGATTTTGGTTATTGCTGGAATCAAGTGTAGTAGCTACCTTTAGAAATTGGCTGTGATGTGATAGGAAGGTTGTCAATTATATGCTGTTGTTTTAGTGCTAGAATCAAGTGCAGTAGCTGTCAAAGGTCATCAAGGATGTCAAACCATGTGTACTCTGTAGGATTTTTCTTTCAGATATAGCCTAATTGGAAATTAAAACATTTTCTTCTTGTCCAACATTTGGACAATTTCACACAAGCTTATAGAGGGGTATCTTGCAAAGAAATATTCTATTCATACATTGAGAGTGTAATAACTTCCACTACTTAAAAAAGTAATTTGGATGTTCACATTGTATGATCATTCAGAAAAAGTCCCATATCTTAATTGAATACTGTGGCTGATGGCAGTGACATCAATGCCACCATTTTAGTGTGGGTTGGTATGTCAATGAAACAGTTCCCATAGGATTTTGGTGCTAAAGTTGATTTTCTTGCTGTTTTTCATTCAATAGGGACCAGACAGTCAGAAAATGATGGGGTGCAAATTTTCGGACTGTTGCCCCCTTCCTCAATGGAGAAAACGTTACTATAGGGAAAAATTTAAAATCGAGTCAAATTGTGTTTTAATGTACATTAACATGTTCGTCTCCTTATACGGATTAGAAAAAGTATATATTTGCCTAGGTTCCGACCTTTAGTTAAAGCGCTATAGCCCCGTAATGGTTCAAGGTCATCCTGGGGTAAAATTTACCCAATGCTCAGATTTTGTTGAAACTGGTGATAAGTTGTTTGTATTGTCTCACAGGATCCAAAAATGTATTATTTTACAGTGTGTGACATTTGGTTGGCTAATTACATAGCAAAATGTAAAAAAAAAAAAAAAAAAAAATGAAAATCCTACGGGAATACACACCAACCCACACTATTTGCTCAATTGTACACCTGACATTCTGTTTAGAAGATTTTGAAAAGCATGTGGTCAGCAAATTGCATACCATTGCTTTTGTTGTTTTTTATTTACGTTTAAAGATATTGATCTGACAAGTGATATGTTAAATGTATATTCTAGGATTCCCAATTGTTTCAAATAAGTAAAGTGACTAGTATGGGTCAATTTCAATATGTTTGAAAATAATCCCATTGAGTATACTGGACCAAAGGTCATCATGGTCAATTTTTCAAATTCTTCCAATCATGATAAAATTGGCACCAAGTTATTTGTCAGCATTACAATGTTTTAAAATGCATAGTTCACCCATCTATAGTCATGATGGTGTTATGAGAAATAGGATTAAATGACCAAAATAAAGGTCATTGGCTTCATTGACACTTTGTGGCATCATACATGCCTAACCTTTAACCTGTTTTACCTTGTAGCTATGTAACTATTCATCCATGTAATGAAAAACTTTTTTGTTTTTGGAAGCCTTATGTTATTTTTAAGGAAATTAATTTGGTATAAGTTTTAACCTAGTTGAAGATTTTTAATGTTGACTATGTCGGACCTTGACTTCAGGTATCTAAGCCTATCTGAAATTGCAGGAGCAATAGATGAACCAAGCAAATACAACTTCTTACACCATAATGCAACCCTGTTAAAAAGCCCTTGACACACTCAGTAAATTTACCCAAAGAAAATTATTTTCAAAATCAATCCTGCAAGCCAAAAGAGCCTATGTCATATATGTATGCTTAAGGCAATAATGACCAAATCTAATGCAATGCATTGCAAGATGTATCTGATGGAGTCTAATCTCAGCCATCCTGTCTGGCACACAAAGTCTGCTATTACTTTTAATAAGTAGGATAAGGCTGTTAACAAGCCATCTCTATTTTGATCACAACTTCTTGTTTCTTCTTCATCCATTGAGCATAAACAGGGTCATTGCTGTGCAGTATAAATTGGTCTGGGCAATCTTTTGTAGGATCTGTGATTGTATCTACCGACATACACCTAACACATATTGAAGGGAAATAAACACAATCCAGCTTCACTACTGATATTATTACTATGATCATTGCAGGTCTAGGCTTTGGTTTGGAAGTGAGGGTTGGTTTTTATATGATAACTTAAGCATCGTCTTGTAAGTTGATTTAAAGCAAGCTTAATAAATACTCTCCAGAGGATGCTAATTTAATCTTTTAGGAGGTAGGCATATACAGCAGCAGGATCCATCTGACATCCCCGAGCGAGGTGCTACATTGTGAACAGCATCTCGGCTGCGACCGCTAGATAGGCATACAGTTAGGACTGATGGCCAAATGTGGAACTTAGATCTTTAATCTTTGGGTGTACTACAGAGGATATATTGAGTCAATCCCACAATGCACCAGTTTTGGAAAATTACACCTCATTAAGGTCATGTGATCCCACAAAAATCCTACTCTTAAGACATAAAGTGAGAGTGAGCTCGCCACTCATCACATCCAATCACTTGGTCATCGCAGGGGCAGGGCCGCATGTTTTATGGACAAGCACCAGATCTCAGCCAGCTTGCTACCTGAGCTGCTTTCAGCTGATCCTTGCCTTAGGTGCTCAGTCAGGTCTCATGACCTTGCTGTGAAAGGCCCATGGTCCAACTTGGCCTCCCACAGAAGATCATTTCTCCCATTCTCTGTAGGCTTATGGAATGCCCTTCCTGCTCATGTAGCATCAAACCAGGACTTGCAGAGTTTCAAAAGGGAGGTTAATCGCTATCTTGGTGCCAATCCTTCAGCGTTACTAATTAGATAACTGCTGTTAATGCCTAGATTAGCATTGACATTAAAAAAAATAATAAAAAACGTGACTTTTACACTCATTTTAGCCCACAATGTGCTAGTACTTAAAGAATTTTTATGATGATCATAAAATATTTTGTGGTCCTTCACTTCTTGAATACTTTTTATCCCTAAGTACTGACATGTGTTTAGTACAGTATAGACACATTACAATGCATTACCAAGTAACCAATCAAAAGAGTGCTTAGATGCTGATAGACAGGCAGGGAGTGCCCAGGGGAGTGACAGGAGGAGATTTTTTAGGATATGAATTTCTCTCAAATTGCACTTGATCAGTTGTAGACCACCTACTGAGAACGTTTGGAAGGTTTATTGGACAAACAGGTGCAAAAGAAAGCCGCAAACCTTGTTTTGAACTTGCCTGCTATCGTAATCGTTCCCCATAGAAAACCATGCTTTGACTTTCTGTTGTGCACGACAGAAACTATTAAATCATCATCTTATTACATAAAGATGGCGTATTTGGCTTATTCACTTCAGGTGTGATCTAATACATTGGTAAGCATTTCAAGTATGTAAAAAACCTAGGTTCGAGAAAAATTGGGGGCGCTTATTTCTGGAAATCTCATGTCTCTTTAAATAGGCGATCAAAAATGTATTAAAACCACCTTATCGCAACACCCTAAAAATAAGGTTGAGCAATTAATTCCAGAGAGGGCAGAACTGTGAACTTGTTACAAATAGTTCAAGCACATAAACCTAGCAAGGAACACCAAACAAGCACAGTTGTTTAATGACACTCTCTGTCAATTCTAAATAGATTTCAGCCTTGGATCCAAACGCAGTCAGCAAACTGGTTTTCGTCTCCTCTACGTGGCCTCCAATGAATTAGATAGTGTTTGTATTGCCGTAACTTGTAATTTTCTACGTGCCTTGTTTCTTGCAGGCCCAACGGGCACACTTGGTACATAAAGTAATATGAAATCTTCTGTTTGTTCTTTGCTTTCTGATGCTGCAGAAGGCAAAATCAGCATAGCTCGGGCTGTGCATCGTCTTAAGAAGGCTTTATCTTTCCATCTTGGAGGACGGACGCATTTTTAAGTGGATTTGGTTGTCATGGTTATTTGCCATTAACACATTTAACTGATAAGTAGAAACAATTTCTCATTTGTTTAGTAAGATTCATCATGCTTGTTAGAATTAAATGGTTTTGTTTGGTAGAAATGTGAAACTGTTTACCTGAAATAAACATGCCTTGTAACAGACAAATATTGTGGCCACAAGGTACATATTGTCAATATTAATGTAAATTTTCTCATTTATTTGCTTAAAAAGACATTTTAGACAGTTGCAGTGTTGCAAATGATGGTTTGAAATTTGTAACAAATGAAAATAAATAAATTGTAATAGTGTGCTCCATTTTCCATTAATGCGCTCCAATAATTGCAATTAGAAACTCATATTTTGCTAACAACATAGTATCTTCAAACATCCTTCCCTACCATAAAGAACTGAAAGTTGCAATAGCTTTGCATCATAGTTTTGCCCCTAGTGATGGACACAAGGCAGCAAACTAGCAAAGTGTGCTGCATTGTTTGTTTAGTGCCATGTTCGGGAAAGATCCAGAGGGTGTTTTGAATCAATCCCATGATGCATTCCAATGTTCCTATACCGTACTGTACTAAACACATGTCAGTACTTGGGGATAAAAAGTGTTGCAAAAGTTTAAGAACCACAAGACATTTCATAATCATGCAAAAAATTCCCTAAGTACTAATGCTTTGTGGGCTAAAATGAGCATTAAAGTCAGGGTTTTTATGTGTTAAGAATAGGATTTTTATGTGATCACATGACCCTAATGAGGTGAAATTTCCCAAAACTGATGCATTGTGGGATGACTCACAACACCCTCTGGGAAGATCTGTGCCGCAATTTTTATAGTTGCTGTTTAGGTTTGGCATATTAGAGTATTGATAGTAGTGCATAATGCATGAGTGATGGTGAGTTATTCTGGAGCAGAATTTGTACAGAAGCATAACATTAAATATGGCTTTGCTTTGTGGAATATTGCATGTGTGTGCATGCTTTTTATCTTCATTTGGTTGGAGTGTTTTTCCCTTTTAATCCTTAAAAATTAGTGGTGATGTTAGTTGCAGTACTAAGAGATTGTTGATTTCACACATTACTTTTGACTAAATGAATTGGTATGAGCTAAATACATGGGTGCTACAATTCCTAGATTTCAAATGGGAAAAATGTCATTTTGCAGTATGATAGTGACAGGCAAATTAAAGCTAGGATTTTGCAGGCATTTAAGGGACATTCAGGGATTTGGTGGGCAGGAGGGCACCCTCAATTTGTGGCTGCCAAAACCATGTTGTGGAGGGCGTATGTGATCTGTACAGATGGATGGATGGATGCCTGAATGCATAGATGGATGTCACGGATGTCTGGATGGATGTCTGTATGAACATTCATTAATCCGTTCTACAGACTAAACCGATTAGTCAATGAACTTCAAATGTGGCATGGTGATAAAACATGAGGTCATGTACTGTATACCTTTTGGACAGGTTATGAATATTAATGAGCTCATTTGCTCATTTTCAATCAAATGTGATCAAACCACATTTGTGGGGGAGGGGGCTATCTTAATTACACACTGTAATTCATGTTTTACAACAAAGTGAGGATTTTTTTTTGCTAGTACTCATTGCCAACAGACTAAACATGAACATCTCAGAGGAATAAGCCATGCATACCTTTATGAAACTAGAGTGGTTTTAGTTTTGTCTGGATCTAGACAATGAATTGAAGAGAATAGCCTATGGGTAACTTAAATATAAAAAAATGTTCATAAACTTAAAACAGAATGTTGTAATCATTTGGAATTTTCAACATAGGTTTGTTTTGTGGTCTTCTGTAGAACTAGGGGCAAAATAGAAGAGATTATAGTCACTACCACAGCTCTGAATGTCACTTTAACTATAAGAGGGTGATTTGTTTGTAATTTAGAGTTTGGCTGTGAAACAAGGGAGTGACTATTTACATGATTAACTAGTGATTTTGTATTGAAAAGCTACAGTTATTGATGTTGGATATAAAGATAAAGGAAAAATATAGTCTATCTTGTATAGATGTTTATGGCACAGGTGTCAAGTAATATTCTACAAAATAGGTTAAACAATTGAGTTGAGCAAAGTCTGTACCATATTTGTAATGAAGGCGTGAATGGGACTGTGATATGCTGGCTTTTAATAGAACTATCCTTCTGGATTGAAAACCTAGGAGGCATCCACCGTCTTTTCAGGGATGCTGACTGAATCATCACCCCACCGCTTACCTGTATTTTGACAGAAAACTGACAAAACGTGCAAAAGAATTTTCTGTGCCAGCTACAAACCATGGTAACAACAACCATGGCAACCGGCAAATAAGAAAGTGTGAGTTGAAAGCAGACTTTTTTGTGTGTCATCTCCCATCCCCCGTCTTGCCTAATTGGCATAGATGTGTCGAGGACGAAACAGTGCCCTAGAGGGGGTCAGTCGTCTCTGTTGTTGCTCTTTCCTGTGAATGATATTTTAACTTGGTTTTCCTCATTGCTTTTTTCCTTGATATTTTTCTTCAACAATGTACAAGGTGTCTGATTCAAAGGATAGAATTTATCAAGCAAAATTGCCCTTTCTGTTGCTCTATTAAAATTTGTATTAATACTGTTGAAATAAGCCAAATCATGCATTGTCTCAAGTTCAACTTTGGTGAAAAGTTATTTAGGAAGTGTTTTGCAAAAGGACTGTGGGCTATTATTTGGAAGACAGTATGCCATTAGTAGACCACCAAGATCCACAAACATACCTCTTCATTATTCTATTCTCTTCACTGCCTTCTAATTACCCAGAGGAATAAATTCAAGGTTCTTCTCATAGCCCTCAAATCTTTCCATACCCATTCTCCTCTCTGTTCTAACGTATCCATCAAATTCCTTGTTTCTCATTCAAAGAAACAATCTGGTGATAGTGCATTATCCATTGCTGGGCCTCGCCTTTGGAGGAGTTGCCCTTTGCCATTCATGACCTTGGTAGTCTCTTGGTTTTTAAAAGCCATTTGAAGTGTCATCTTTATCCTAGCCTTTGATTTCCCCTTTTCCATTGCCTTGTCTACTTTTGTAGAAAGTGCTGTATAAGTCTCATTATTAATATCAGTATTATTAGAAAAATGGATTGCATTGGACATTGATGCTCGTTTCAAAGGTGCGTGTTCATTGTCGTCCTGAAATTTGAGCTCTCAAATCCATTTCATTCCCAAGATATAAACAAACAACCGCCGTTTTAGTAGTTAACCATCAATTTTAGCACAGTATTGAATAGGACTTTGCAACATGCATTATTGCATCTACCATCAAAACTGCAAGTTTGTTTCCCACGGTACTTGATGGGGTGCATGTGCATGTGCCAGGCTCTCATATCAAGTAGAGAACACAATTGACATAAATCGGACCAAGCACCTTTAAATGGATATTGTGTTATCCACAGCAATCCACAAGAAAGAGATGTGATTTCAAACCAGGTGTCCATACACAGTAGTTCTGCAAGCA
Organism: Ophioderma brevispina; assembly: GCA_023653785.1. Lineage (NCBI taxonomy): Eukaryota > Metazoa > Echinodermata > Ophiuroidea > Amphilepidida > Ophiodermatidae > Ophioderma > Ophioderma brevispina. Next base: position 89,564 of record JAMKCH010001424.1, read on the forward strand.
CTTGACAAGTCTTGTTTGTATACATGTGTTAACCAGAAGAGTAAGTCAAGCATATTTTGACCTGGACCTAAAAAAAAAATTGAAAGGCACTAGGGAGGTTTACAAGGGAGGGATGAAAGCAAAAGAAAATCGGCTGGAAAATTGATCAATCACATAGGGAGGTAGGCAGGTAAGCAGACAACATCTGTTACAATGCAAGAGAAGTTATTTCCCTGTGATCAAGCACAGTATTTATTTGTTTTCTTATGTAATCTTTTGTGCATTTTCACCTCATGTGTCTTGTTGAGTGGAACATAAGTACTTTTTGTGTCTTCATTTAACTTCTCCCTTAGATCTCTGTATAAATATTGTTTGTTTGTTTTTCCCAGTCTTGTCTTTTGCCTCTCTGATCTGAGTTTTGATATGAGCTATCTACTGAAGATAGCAACACAGCACCAACAGATCTGCATTATATTTTTATCAGCATTATATTTTTCATTTTGCTCCTCTGGTTTGTGCTATCTACCAAAGATAGCAATTCCAAATTTATTGCTTTGCTTTACATCTTGGTATCAATGTTGTTGCCTTACTTCTCTGATGTGTGTAGGAATAGAGCACAGATGGATTTGAATTATGTCAAATATTTTGTGCTGTCTACTAAAGATGAAATGCATTGTTAACAAATTTACATTGTTTTTGCATCAAATATATTTGGACTTACTGTGTACTACTATTTCAATAATAAATTGGGGAATTTTAATGGAAACATTTGCCAAATCATGATTTTGTTCTCCTTATGAAACTCAGCAACTGCCAAATATTTGATATGCACATAGAGTAACTGATGGCTATCAACTCTTGGGCTCTGCATTGTTTTAGCAATTGGATCTTATTTTAAAGAACAATGTTATTTAATATTATTCCATATATACTTTTTAGAATATTATGTGAGCGGGTTATTTGTTATTGATCAAACTGTAGTTTGGATATGTTACTTATACAGTAATACTGGTTAATAGACTGTAACAAGGCAGATGTGAAGATGTGTGCAGCATGAGGTCATGTAGTGGTCTCTGTGAGTTAATGAACTACTGCACGTTGGTATAAAATTTTCTATAAATTTTAAGTGGCATGCACAGCTGTTTGACCAAAGTAAATTGGGTATTTTATGAACAATTGTAAGTGTAGCAATACATTCCTGACAACTGATATAAGTATGTGCGTGCAAGAGATATCATCTGTGAAAATCATAAAAATTAGTGGCCAGAACCTTACCATATAACCCCAGGCCTACAGAGATCATTGACAGATGATGGTGGCCAAGCCTCATTCAATATAGCAACTAACCCAAAATATCAAAAGATTACAGCATGGGAGTTCAAACCACAAACCAATTTGGGTGCTTTGGTGTGGGTCGGTCATGTGGGTGTTCCCATGACCCATATATGACCTTATCCTTGTCCATTTATTCATAAAGAAATATTTAAAATAACCCTTACAATGCAGTTGATTCTTCGGCTCCAATGGTTTGGAATAAGAAAATGTTCCTTGACAACATAAAAAATTTAGAATTCCATCAAGAATTAAGTTTTGGGATTTCTTTGCCAGCCCCCCTTGATCATTGATTTTCATGTTGTAGCACCCTCTATTGCCTAATCCCTGTATAGATCTGTATGAAACAAGATTTTAAAGAGACATGAGGACATTTCCATAAAGATTAGCGCCCACAATGTATTAGATCACACCTAAAGTGAATAAGCCGAATACGCTGTCTTTATGTAATAAGATGATGATTTAGTATTTTCTGTCATGCACGACAGAAAATCAAAGCACGGTTTTCTTTCGGGATGATTACGATAGAGGGCATGTTCAAAACAAAGTTTGAGGTTTTCTTTTGTACTTGTTTGTCCAATACACCTTTGAAACATTCTCGGTAAGTGGTCTACAACCAATCAAATGCAAATATATGAGAAATTCGCATTCTCAAAAAAAAATCTCCTGTCACTTTAAAGAAAAATCACGTTTGCCCCTGTGTTGTAAATAGTCCAAGTTAGGGGTCAGTGTGTTGCTCGTTATATTACTTGTTTCTTTGCTTGCTTATTTCTTCTTTAACCTGGGACACACTCGGTCAGTAGCCTATGTTCTAGGCCTGAGGTGCAGGGAAGGCTTCAGGACCTTCCCTGTTTTATTTTGGTTTTGTCATGATAAATGAGATTTTAAAGCAGCTGTGGATATCCAATCACTTTCATATCGTACTTGTTATTCTTACAGATTGAAACAGGTTAGTTGAGAAAGGTAATAAATGTTGAGGTCAAAGGTCATGTGTAGGCCAATCATAGTCACTGAGCAAAATATTTATCTACTTTTAAAAATAACCTATTTGGATCTGCTATCCTATTCAATTTTTTGTTTTCTTTTTTCTCTTGCATATATTCTGCTGTTGAATTCTCACCTGAACCATCATAGGTAAGTACCATGTAATTTTTTTTCTAATATCAAACTTGAAATTACCATAACTGTAGAGCAAGTTGGATTTGACAACAAATGTTTTGTATGTCTTTTGAGTTAGACTGGGTGGCCACATCTTTAAAAAAAAAAGAATAAGAAATTTTCTTGCCAATTGCCAAACGATATATAGCGCTGAATTACCTGCCTTTTTACTGTTTGAATCGAAGAGTTTCAATGCCAAATGAACAGCACTTGTTGAAGTTTGTGGACAAAAATAAGTAATGAAAAACAAACTAACTTTATAGTTATTATTTGCAAATTCCATTCAGCTGGATTCATCACTCCCACCTTCCTTCATCATCAGTGCAGACAGTGACATTACTTAAACATTACTTAAACTCAACAATCTGCAACAGAAAATTGTACCAAGATGAGATTTTCCATACAAAAATGCTCAAGTTAATCGGGTCGTAGGATGACCCTAACACCTCTTTATTCACACATTGCTTGTAAAGTATGAATTTGCCTGAATTTTGTTGTTACTTAGAACCTGTAATATTTTTGATAAATTTAAATCTCTTTTACCTTAAGTATGGTGACATTACTAGGATTTTATGGGACAAACATTGTATGGCCCTGATTTGAATACCCTATCCCTAATCATGACCCTGATCTTATCCTAACTGTAACCCTCTTACTGACTGGAATAGGCCAGTTATGCTAGAATCAGGCCAATGTAGAATTCAAGATACTATAGGGTCCTCTCACAGATGGTAAATTATGTTGAATGGACTTTTGTTTGCCCTTCAGATCATCCAAGCATGCCAGAAATACAATACATGCACCTGGTTCACCTGAACATTTCAGATATTTCTGCAGGTGATTCTTTTGTATTCTCAGCATTGGTTGGGTTGTTCGGGAGGGTAGGTCTGGCCAAGTTAACCCATTGACCTCCTATAAGATATGTAGCCGTAATTCTTTCCGAGCATTGCAATCTTTGCCAAGCAGCACAAAAGCTCAGAATTTTCATATTCTGTAGGTTTTGACCAAACATTTTTTGTGGGCTGCCAGCATAGCTGGCAGGACCACTTTGCAATCCGTTGTGCGTGTGTATGTATGTGTGTATGTGTCACCAAAAATGTTAAGTTTTTTTATGGAGCGGCCCACAGCTTATATTCTTTGAATATAGTGAGCGCAAAAGCCTAGATCCACAAAATTCTAGTTTTAGTTAAAATTATTGAAAACAAATGAAACAATATTATAATTCCGACTCATTCGCAAACTCATTGTTGACAGCTTAAATGACTTTGAAAAAAGCAAACAAAAAAGGCCAACATGGTAATGTGAACTGGCACGACCTAATGGCTTTTCCGTCTCACTACATTACCCATGTGTGGTTGAAGCGGCATGCAAATGGCAAATACCCCCGGTATCATTGGTCAGAAGCCATTTTGAAAACAAGTCCAATCTTTTCCATGCAATCCCCATAGACGGTCTACAACTAAGACGGCTAGGCTTTTACCGCTTGTAACTGTAAACCAACACGCGACTCTTACGGTTTTACATGAAATGGTTAAAAAAAAAAGCAGAAAGGGAAAAAAGTCTTTGGCTGAGCAGTGTTTTTGATGGAAATGGGTGCTATGCGGAACATTAGTTGATATGTGATATGGGCATGGCCACTTCCCCACCTGCTGCTCTGTGGCTGCATAGAATACAAGATGCAAAGTACGCACTCACAGCCACCAAAAGGATGGCTTACATTACGTGGATAATTTCACAAATGACCCCTTTTTTGTGTCTTGTTGTCTGTCCGGAATATGGAATTTGTTGTCTTTTTTTTTTTTTTGGACAGTGGCAGGACATGTGTGTTTATGTTCCAAGGTGCAGGTTGCAACCAAGTTTAAAGTATGCTGTAGAGTTAGTTTAAATGTAAACACAAATAAATCAATGCACATAATATGGTTAAAATGAGCAAGTTGTTGCAATAAGGTTAGATTAATTAATTAGAGGTTAATGGCTGAATATTTTGAGCTTCGAGTGCATTGGCAAAAATCGGTAGAATGTTTCATATAGACGTCCCATTGATGCAAATGAGGTATTGCCATTCATTCCGTCAAGCACTACTGCACAACGTCATACAGTGCATGACGGAATCAATTGTAATACCTCATTTGCATCAATGGGACTTCTATATGAAACATCTACCCAAAAATCAATTCACGCACGTTCAGTTTGACAATGAATAATGGCACAGGCTCCTATGGGGCGAGTGCCATTATGAGTCTAGTCACTGTCAAATTGAAGCAAGTGCAGTGATTTTTGCCAATGCATAATATGAACCAATCCAATGATGCACGCAAATGTTATAAGCATCCTGTTATATTGCCATATAGGCATACAAAGGTCATGACTTGCATGGTAAATCACCCTCTATTTACCCAATTTCCATAGAGATCTGAGTAAACTACATTTCAAAGAAAAAAAATTCAAATTTCAAAAAATTTACACAGGATGTAGCTAGTGGAAGACAATCCAAATCAGGTGTCTTAATATTATTTTTTTTTAAATTCTGGTTTTGACATCATAAATGAGACTTTCAAACTGCTGTGTTAACTGAGTAACATGGCCCTCGTAGTCAATTGTTTTGATCAAATGCAATATCTTAAACCTCTGCCTGGGAACCTGGCCTAGAAGTAGTCCAGATTTGCTTTATTGGTTTCATTGTTTTAGCACAGTGAAGCTGAACCATTGCTAAAGCTAGCGAGACATAGGCAATTCTGGCTGGAACCTGCCCTTGATTTCTAGACATAATGTCTCGCCTCTAGGCTGTTTTTCAATGAAACCAGGCGCGGATCCAGGGAGGGGGCGCGCGCCTCCCGGTAATTCTGCAAAAGTTTGCAAAATCAGCCCATTTTGGACAAGTTTCAGCCTTAAGCCCACGGTAATTTTGACGTTTTTCAAATCCTGGATCCGCCCCTGGAAACTGTAACCCGATATTGGCTGGTCTGCCCACAAAAGTGTGTTGGCTGCATGTGACAACTGTCCAATCTTTACCACTAAATTCCTTGGTGTGCGAGGCCCAGGAAATTGCCTTGCACTGGTCCAGGTAAAGGGTTAAAATTGCACAAAACAAGTTAGAGATTGGAGGTATTCACACGTGACACTTTCTTAACTCGCATTTTCCTATGGCGTGTGTTACCCAACTGTGCCGGCCGTATCTTATGACGTGTTGTACACAAGCACAATTTTGAAATAGTGCATGGTCAGACCAGATGTTTTAATTCATTTTTATGGCTAATATTTATTCTTTTTCCATGAAACCACTCAATATCTGCTCAATAATATTATAGCATATATAGTATATTATTGACTCTAATTACATGGACATTTTGTGATCTACAGCCTAATCCCTCAAGGTTACCACAAAAAGCTGAGATATCTATATCATCAGAATCATTTGCTTTAAATGTAAAGTATGTGTTGCAAATCTAACATACAATATTTGATCTACTCAGAAGAAATTGAAATTTTGTATTTGCCATCCATAAAGGGACAGTAATTACAACACCTGTAATACAAACATTTGGTCTCTAATTAGCTAATTAGCTAAAAGGTGCCCCACCCAATAACAACATATAATTTTTCTCTGTTAATAGTAAGGACATTCAATTGAATCTGACTTAACATTTTAACTTGAGCGGTAATTGCATTATCATGGCAGTCAATGGATTAGGCCTAAAAAAAATTGTTTGATTGGCGTAAAAAAATAGGGTAGGTAGGTCGGATTTTTTTTTTTTTTATGTTTCACATACCAGAACACAAAATATATGACACACATACAAAAACAAATGGCACATCTTCACTTTTTCTGTAACACATCTTTTTATTTGTCATTTTGAATGTCCTGCAATCCTTTAGAGTACCGAAGTATGACGTCATTAAATTAAAAACTTTTTTTTTTGCACACAAAAAATAAAAATATTTAGGGTCGGCGGTAAAAATAGGGTCGGTCGGGTTACGCCAATCAAACAATTTTTTTTTTTAGACCTTACTCTACAAATATTTTCTGGTAACCATAAACAACTCATATAAAGAGTTCAGCCAAAATATTTTGCGGATGAGATGAAGTGAGAAAAAATACAAGCTTCGAAAAGATACACAATCTTGGGTTGGGGCGAGGGTAGAGGTGGTTATTATGTGGGGTGGTTATGCTAAAAAAAAACGCGGCCTGACGTGAGCGCTTAACCTAAAAATACCGTCAATACCACAGCGCGTACTTACCTGGGTTCAATTGTCGATGAACCGGGACATCAGCCATGAATTGACGTCACATGTCACAGCTGTTTAAGAATTGAATATAAGGAAAAGTACCATAACTCAGTCATGGACTGGAAAGACTGCCTTCCAAATACCTTCCAAGTTCAAGTATTCTCCTTTCGGCCTATTAATATGTCGAAGGTCGCCAACGCTTAGTCTTTCTCAACGTGGACACCATTGTTTTACTCATTATTAATTCTTTATGAACCCTTTGAGGAGCAGAGAATTCCACGGAATCACTTTGCTACCAATCCATGACACTGCAGTCACAGTATCCCTATCGATCATCCTGGATCAATGCCAGATGTATGAGCAAATGGTCATCCTCTACTTGAACCTAAGCAGTTTGTGGACAGCCCATCTAGCAAGCCCAAAGGCTGTGACTTTGATGGGAAAGCATGGGGTCAACCTCAACAGACTCGAACTGGCGTTGGTGGTACAAAGAACTCCTTAACAAGATCGGAGTAGAAACCTTCACCAAACTGCGATTGTGGAGAGCCACAAACCAGTAGCCACATCATAGGATTGTGTGAGGTCTACAAGTCCCAAGAGGAAATTCCAGGGCCGGATCAACTGGATGTGAAAACTATCAGCTGGTTAAAGACGGATTTCCCCTGTGACTTTGGACTTGCACGAACGACCGAACGATAATTCTTGAAGGTGGTTCTTATTTAAACGTCAGAAATCAAGAAAATCTGAGTCTTGGCCGCCATGACCTTTCCTTGTTTTCACTTATTGATTGTTTTGGTTTCCGTGGGATAATCGTGCGATCAATATTAACAGTTCTTCTGCTATCAAAATTTTAATTGGGCAAAGTGTGGGAGGACAAGGTTGTCGATAGTCACCTGCCTTTTAAACTGTATGCAAAAATTAAAAAAAAAACTGAGTGGTTAAAACTACCGTGGTAGGTAGTTTAAACTGTGTAGTCCTGTAAATAATAACAGCGCAACTCTCAACATTTCGTTATGACGCCATCAGTATCGGGTTAGAGCTCTTTTCAGCAAACAGTGCCTACAGGCCCACTTCTGTTAAGCACATATGATTATGCTATATTTCCTCATGCCGATCAGACCAGCCCGTCCAAGCCACCATTTCAATACACGTTTTTGTTGTTGGTTCAGTCATCATGCAAAATGTCAGAATATATTTAGCCACCAGACGAAACAAGGGATTTGGTGACGGAAGGCAAGAGGCAGGCCTGGGGGATGGAGGTTATATGCAAAGGATTTGAGGACCCATCATCAGTTAATAGCATGCAACTTAAGAGGTTTGCGTACAAATCGCTTGCATCATCACACCCCACACATGCCCTCTTTCTTTGGTTCGACTTTTTTCCTTGTGCGTTTGTTGATGTACATCCTAGAAAATGTATAAACATAGCAAAAATGGGAAGTATGTAAGCTCAACGAAAGGTGGGAGGAACAGTTAATGGAAAATGTTCCCAGTTATTAAATCAAGTGGGCACAAGTGATTGTTCGGGTTTTTATCAGTGTGTTTTGTCGACGAATTAGTTTTGCTTCCAATTTGATGTTGAATTTGATTTGTAACTGTGTATAGCACTTGCACTGATTGTTTGAATTGAGTTTGCCTGAAGTTTTACCCGTGTTGTACTCTGGTTTCAGATCAAATTGGTTTACTGACTGATAGTCCACTCGTAAAATTCTATAGGGAATATATCTTACAGTACCTTATATCTTCTTACAGTCAGTTAAGTGCAATCAGTTATGTAACATACTGCCAGGCCGTCCTTGGAGGGGGGTGTGGGGGGTGACACCCCCACTTACAAAATATGTGGCAAAAAAATTTGACTTTGTCGGTGCTATGGGTATTAATGCCGGTGCAACTGATAGATGGTGGATTATAGCAGGAGAAGGAATGGCTGTCGGTGACTACCAACCACCCCTGCTCTTTAGAATTTCGAACAGAGTGAAAAAAAATGAAAAAAAAAGGGTCTACCTGGTGAGCGCACCAAGCCGGAAAATTCTTGAATCCGGCCCATGATTTTGTTTGCAGGTAATGGCAACACAGACTCAACACTCTCCCCATTAAAAATGGTCTGGGGACGCCCCTGACTACTGCACAAAAGACAATTTTAAGGACCAGCCCATTATTCCATTTGAGCCAGAAGAAAATTTAACTTTGCCAGGTACCTATTGCACATAATACAAAATGGCATTGTGCAATCCTACCTGGAATTTGCCCTAAGTCCTACATTCTCTTGAAATCTGTTCAAATTATAATATATTTGGATCCATTACAATACATGTTGTACCCATTTCTTATTGAAAGTGGCACCCCTCTACCTTTTGGCTTATGTCCACCCAATTGGAGAAAGTATATAGCCAGTAAATTTTACATAGACACACACAGACTGAGCCAGGTGTGTATAATACTGCAATATCTTGTTGACTGGCCATCATGAAGAGCATGCACAAAAACAGCGTTACAAGGCAAAAAGACTTCCAAGAATTGGCTAAATGCACGTTATGCCACAGGTTATTTTGACAGCATCTTTTACAGATGACACCGGGAGAGTAGCTCATTTGGTGTTTGTGTGTGTCAGTGTTGGTAACACATCTCCATATCCAGGGTATGCAAAAGGTAAACTAGAACTATGCCCTCTTTTACTTAAATTTTATACTCCATACATGTGATGACCAATTCATTTATTACCCATAATAAACTATACCCTATTAAACTGTGTCTTGAGAATGATAATTATGTGACATGCAATGGCTATAAAAAAATATTGTAAGGTAGGAAAAAATATGCCATGAGCCAAAATGTAAATTTATTGAATGATTTCAACATGGTCAAATAGCTGTGTTTGTTGTTCTAGATGAGCTTTAGGGGAGCAACTGTCTAGTTGTGGTCCAGGGTGACGGAATTTTATCAGAGCCTTTCCCAGGGTAGGATAATTCACTGTAGACAAAGGAATTTTTGACTACGTGCTCTACATGCAACCTTAGACCCAAGGTTGATATACCTTATATACCTTAACAATTCAGTATGGTATAATAATGCAAGCATTGGCAATTCTGTTTGGAACTTTGGAAGAATGCTAATCCTGTAAATAGGGTTAAATATTAATAATCCTGAAATTGGCTGGGAAATTGTGAACATTTTATAACAGTTGCGAATTTCATTTCATTTGCTTCCTATAAGGCAAATTTGCAGTTTTCCACAAATTTGTGGATTTGTGGGTTTTCCCATTCCATATTTAATTTGAAAATGGTAATGTATGTAATCCCAAGACTGGCATAATATAATGTATGAGTTTGGATGCAAACCCAAAGTTATGCCTGTTTGCTCACTTCATACAAATTATCAATCTTATGTCAAGGAACAAACATGGTTCAATTGAATACTTCAGTTTTACCTCTCCTTTTTTTTAAAGGGATAGTCATTTTGTTGTAAGACATTTTTTTTCTGTTATGAGCCATAAAACATTTAATTCCAGAATTATGAAATACCTATTTATCGTGGTGCATTGTTTCTGACAAACTAAACATATGTAGTCTTGGTGCATTGTTTCTGACAAACTAAAAGAGTTCCTGTAATAGTTTGTTAAAAAATTATTCCAGAAGAAAATTTAGGGGCTCTATGATTATAATTAGTATAGCTATATTTGTGACTTGCCGACATCCACAAAACCCGAATAAAGTCAGAAAATGTCATTTTGAGATATGTGCAGATTTGAAATGCTGAGAAAACAAGCTTTAAAATTAAAAAAAAAAAGCAATTTAAGCACATTTTTTTGAAGAGTGCCCCCCCCCTTTTTTTTCAAAAAAATTGAGATTTTTACAACGGTGCAAATTGGGTAACTGGCTAGTAAACCATACCTGTGAATGGTTAAGCTCGAAAATGTCTGTGTCTCACGAACGAAGGAATTTTGTAATTAGAATAATTATTATCGGGATCCCCGATAATAATTCAACAGCTGCTGGAAACGGCCTTCCAATGTGAAATAGCCGGGAAATAGCGCCATGCACGTGTCTACGCTCATCCATTAGTTGTTTTATTGGTTCAGGCAAATCAAGTTAGAGGTTATTTTCTCAAGGTGGCACTATTTCATCATGGACGGACATAAACGTAGCATTTCCAGCTTCTGTCACGTTAATCCCATATGGGATCCAACTTCTAATTACAAAATCGCTTAATTATGATAAATACGCATTTTTTAGCATTCTCGTTCGCAGGTATAGTGTCCTAGACAATCACCAACGTAACTGTGCCAAAATATCAAATTTTGAAAATTGGGGCGCTCTTCAAAAAATGTGCCATTATTGCTTTAAAATGATGTATCACATGTAAACATTGCACTTCCTTTTGTCCATCAAAAATCAATATATGACTTGAAATTCTTTTGTTTTCTATTGATTATACACACATTTATTGATCTTTCTCCCAAAGTACTCTGGCGACTTTGTCCTGGTTTTGTGAGAGCAGGTCATATTTCTTCTGAAAATTCACTTTCATATAATTTTTTAACCATTAGTGTAACCTATTTTTGTGTTATCTTCAAAAGTGCTTCTTTCACTCTCTGTACAAGTTGACTTCTTATGAACATTGACCTTGGTATGTGACCTTCAACCCTACCATGGCATGCAGGCCTCTATGATGTACCTATGACACAAAGTTGGTGGCAACTGGAGTTAAGGTGCCTATGTATGTGCAATTTGAAAAAGGTTAACTGAAACTTCAACACACACACACACACACCTGGACGACATACAGAATTTGGATTAGTATGTGCCTCCTTGCAAGTGACACAAGATGAATGTTAAAATTTAGTGTTTATGGTCGGATCATTGGATCAAATGGTCTTACAGAAATATAACTACAAAATAGGGACAGCGGTCCAAAATAGGTCGTCAAATAATGTGGACAAAGAATAAGAGCAATATAATGACCCTAAGTGACCCCTGAATGACCTTTGAATGCCCTTAGAGTGCCGCACTGCTGTAAAAAATGGCATTATAATATGGAAAGAAGTCATACAAATATTTTGCAGATGAGAAAAATAGTGTTTCTAATGAACTAAAAACCTCAGGTTTGGTGGGTGAGTGGTGAGGTCAAGGTTGAGGATTGGGTAATGCTCCTTTAAGACCCAAAATTCAAGATTTTTGTTTAATATGTGAATGTGTGTAGAAAATGTCATTTACCACTTCCTGTGTAATGGAGTTCTATACAGAGGGCTCACTCTACTAAACTCTGTAGAAAATGGGTAAAATGTTGATTACTCCTGATGCATATTTGGTACTCTATGCAATGTTTTATGATGAACCTGAACTTATCTATTATTAAAAGTATAGCTATGTAGGCTTACAAAATAAATAGTGGTATGTGCAACCTGACGACAAGATCACAGTATGCTATGGCATGTGTGGTGTTGAGTCTGATTGCTTGAACAAGTCTCATCCAGGCAACAGTTTGCATAAACAGTCATGCTCTTACTCTGATATCCCGGGTCTGATATCTTGCTGAGTTTTTTTTTTCTGCTAAATGTTACTCTTTATTTTACAAGGAAAACAAGGCTATTATTACTGAGTCTTAAGGGATATTCATAAAATATTTATTATGAGACAGTGAATATGATTGGATAATAATCATGCATTGATATTTGTCAAATGCATCATGATGTGAATGTTATTTGTTAATGAGCAGACGCGGTATACGGAACACTTAAGCGCAGACAATATGTTGATCCTTTTATGGGCTGGTGTGTGTGCGATTTTCAATGGAAGCATTACTGCAATGTGTGCCATAGGTTTAGATTTTTTAATTTAAAAAATAGGTGTTGTAATGATGTTTATGAATGAATGTGTTTCATTGTGGTTCAACTGAAGGCGTCCTTGTTTGCAGCTACAATCTTAGCCATAGGTCATCGGGACACTTGTGGGTGATTGCATTCACTTATTTGGAATTAGGCATCATGTTAAAATATGCACTTCAAGCTCTGTTATCTTATTGGCCATTATAATGGCCTATTGTCATGATCATGTAGCTATGCACATGTCTGTGTGTCTGGAATTTCTTGTGTGCAGTAACGCAAGAGCCATAGGTGACAGAATCATGAAACTTGTTTGATAGGTGATCCTCTTCGAATTTTACTTCCAATGTCAAAATGTGCCTTATACCCTGTCAAGGTCAAAGTCATGGTTAAAGATGTGAAGATGCAATGTACAAAACTGGTTAACAATGTTGAAGAATGTAAGCATCATTGGGATACTTGTAGGAGATATTGATTATGCCATACTTCTAGGTAAGAAAAGATATCAGTAGCTTCCCACAGTGCATTGCTTCCAATAGAAATTTTTGTACAGGTAGTCATGTGAATCGTTAGAGATGAAACATACTTAAAATGCAAGTTTGTGACCAGTACTGTTAATTTAGCTATGTTTCATAATAATAATAATATTTAATTCTTATAACGCGCGACAAATCCACCGAAGTGCTCAGGGCGCCGCTGTGGAGCGCCTTAGGCTGCTACAACACAACGAGTAAATCCAGAACGACAAGGAAGGCTTTTATGGGAAGAAGGCCGATTTTAGATGCAGGAGGAAACCGAAGTTCTCAGAGAAAACCTGCGAGGACGGGTATGGATCGGCAACCAAATTCACGTACGACTCGGGCTCCGCAAGGGATTGAACCCGGGCCGCATTGGTGAAAGGCGAGTGGATGAGCCACTACACCAGTCTGCCCTCCCATCTCTAACGATTCACATCAGTACCTGTACAAAACCTCCATTGGAAGCAATGCATTGTAGGAAGCTACTGATATCTTCTCTTCTTCAAGGTGGACAGAGTATATAGTTTACACCTTACTTCATAATTTGATTGAGATTTTACATGATCATAATCTGCAGACTACATAATCATATTTGATTCTTTAGATATGATAAATTCTTACTTGATCTTTGTTTTTAAAGCTAACATTTCAAGAAAATGGGAACATTCTATAATAATAGCAATTTCTAATGTGCGACCATATTCACCAGTGGTGCTCATGCTCAAGGCACAATACAAAAACGGGTGTGATTCTTCAGGATTTTTCCTGATTTCAGGATTTTTTATTTCCAAATTTCCGCAAGTGTATTTAATTTTAAGCCCAAGTCGATTTTTCCAACAACACTCAATCACACCCCTCGCCAAAAATTTTGAGCAACAAATTACAGTAGTTATTTAAGAAAGTTAGCAAATAAGAGAGTGGAAAAAGATAAGATAAAATATTTTATTTTATTAAATAACCACCTTAACTCGTGATAAGGTCATTCAGCAATATGTCAAAAAAGTGTATGTAGTAATCGAAATTCACAAAGTTGATCATTTCACAGGTACTGTCCCATTAAGAGGCACTGAAACTGAATCCAAAGCTATGTTCCTGGTTTCCTGGGACCTGCTCATAAAAATTGACCTTTCTATTTTATGTTGTAGTGATGAATATGCACTTGTTATAATTAATTTTAAGTGTGTGCCACCCATCAATCCTTTTGCACAACAATTGTTTTGTAATGCTTTTTCTCCAAGCCATCAGGTAGATCAATTCTATATATATATATATATATATA
>JAMKCH010001425.1:0-96560 GCA_023653785.1 Ophioderma brevispina
TATATAAAAATTCAATCATTTGTGCACAGGTCGTTTATTAGTGTTTGAAAGGTATTCGACCTTAGACGCCTACGAGACGTCATAACATGAGCTCTATTACACTAAACACTCATATGACGGGTATCTCTCGAAAACTCTTGGTGCCCCTGTACGGGATGTGTGCGTACCAGGGGTGTTATGATTGGTCTCCCGCCAACTTAGTTGGCAAAGGGGACAATAGGAAATGCCCTGCGTCCGTGTTTGCGTGTGTCCCACACAAACTCTGGATCTAAGCAAGGGTGAGTGTCAATTCTTCGCAACATAGATGCATTTTAAGTAGGCGCTGGTGGACTCAAGTGGTCATGTGGAAATAGGTCAAAGGTCAAAATAGGATCACATTTGGTCAAAATATGGGTTATAAGTTATAAGCCGTGTAAACATTGATATCTTTTGATCTAAAGCACGATGGGTGTCCATATTCGCCACCATAGATGTCACCCAAGTAGTGGTGGATGAGTTCGACGGGGGGGGGTATTGCGACATGGGTCAAAGGTCCAATGCTGGTCAAAAATTGGGATTAATGCTAATCCTTGTCGATTGTGCAGGATTGATGAAAACTTGGTGGGTGTGTGGTCAACATTCGTTGCCGAAAAATTTGAGGTATTTGGGGTGGTAATTCAAGGTCAAATGAATTAAAATGCGTAATAACCCGTGTCATTGTGGTAGTAGGATGATGAAAGTTGGTGGGTCTGGGGTCAACATTCTGTGCCAAAAAAAATTGAAGGTCCATTTCAAGGTCAGTCAAGGTCAAATCACTAGTATGTGGTAGGATGAGGAAACTTGGTGGGTGTGGTCAACATTCGGTGCCAAAAATTTGATGTCATTGCAAAAGGGCATGTGGGGTTCATCCAAGGTCAAATACCTAACATGGTTGTTGTCATTGAAAAACTGATGCAGGGTGTAGTAAGCATTAATTGACACATTTTGAGTCATTCAAGGTAGTGGGGTTATTCAAGGTTTGAGAACCAACTTCTTTCCATCCACAATACCTCCTGTGTGTTAAAAAATTATATTTCCCTCCATTTAATCACCGCGATGGGCGGGGGGGGAATTTGTGGTTCGAAAACCGGCTTGTATTATGAACTTGCAGGGAGTGATTTAGGGTGTCATTTGGGATAATTGTCAGTAACATTTAAGTTTTGTTGCATCCAATGGATTGGATTTAATGTTGCTGACCAGTGTCCTTTGGAGGTGGGGCAATCAATCTGTTTTTTACCTGACGTCAATGAGTTCGCCAGTTTGTGGTGTATATTTTGACCGGGTGCGGACCTCAGCTCTTTGAATCGAATCGCTCGCAATCTAATGCTGCATCAATGCATTACACACGGATTCGAGGAAGATTAAAAGAAACATAATTATGTACTACAGTTAGTACCCCAGGCCTTTGGGTTGTAAAGGGAACATAAAAATTGTCACATATAAAGGTCAAATCAACCAAACCTTGCCAACAATAATTGTAAGATGGGGAACAAGGGTGGGAGAGCACCTAGCCAATTTCAGCTACATAAATGTATCCACATTCAATTGGGGTGCAATTTCAGACACATGGTCCCAATTCTGGTTTCTTTTCACACTACAAGCGGGTTATCAAATCATTAATTTTATAGGCTTTTGTGTCATGCACTTTGATTTTGGGTAAATACTACAATGTAATTGGAAATACATTTGTAAACATTCAATTGTGGCGAGCACAGAACTAAATAAAGACGAAAACAATACACGGTCTCGAAAAACCCGTTGTATCATTACTTGATTCCCGCGTTGCATTGAATTGAGTTTAGCGTTGTCATAGATTCTGCTAGAATACATGCATATAAGGCCCTCCCAGTCTAAATATTATTCAATTTTGAGTGAAAATGAAAAACTGTGAAAAACAGGCTTGTTTTTTACTAGATCGAATGAACAGTTTGAAATGGCTAGATGACTGGATGTCTACTAAAGACATCTCTTCTTTCCGGACAATTTCAGGTGAAACAAAAACTTGCGGATGTGACAAACATTTTAACTGCGATTTCATATCATAACAGAGTGCAATCAGAAAGTCCTGCAAAGACATTTCAATGAGGGGTAAATAACCGTATATTAAGGGAGTCCTGTACCAGATCAAACTGTCTGCCAACAAAGGACAAACTAACCACAGACTACAAAAAATTCATCTAAATGGTCAAGTTTTATTTTGACCTTTGACCTAATGGTGACAAGCAGCAAGGTCTATACAGTGCACATTATCAGTTTATATCATAATTAGGTATTTAAAACATTCTCAAAAACATCGTAGCTCAGGTGTCCCAGAATCAAACTTTATTACCACTGGGCTGTCAAACTTGTACCACAAATTATTCAACAGTGGGAAGCCCTCACAACATCTCTTACTCACACTCTGTCCAAACCAACACACCATAGAAATTACAGTGCAAGGAGTCTGCCATGAAAGAGGATACTCAGTTGTCCAGCCCTCTTTACCTGTAATTCCCACCCGTTAAAATGCAAGGGCTTTTGTTATGATTTAGATATGCAAGTTTGTATTATTACAGTACACAAAATTGATGAACAACTGACTGAATATATTAATATCACATAACGTTTTATGTGTGTATATACAATATCTTTTCTGACTCTTACAATATCACAGCATAGGAGAGTTACAACTTTTTTATTAACATTCAAAATCAATAAAAATGGAGGCTATTTACCAGCATAGAATAGTTCCCACAAAACCCTTGACTCTACCGATTATATCAGATTTTGCAGGACTTGTTGTTTATTATAATGCATGCGTATATATGCACTACAATGACTTTTAATACAAAATTATCATCCCTTTTGTGCAATTCAAAAATTGGAACATTCCAATAGTTTCACTGCTTGAGCAAAACTTCCTCTTTTGATTTTTAATTACCAAACAACGCCTCTGATCCACTTTGGTACACAGGGCTGACATTTAGATCTGCCCTCTGTGTATTTCTAATCCTACAGTACATTTGTGGTAAAATGTATGTTAAAAATTTTAATCATAGCCCATATGATATATATAGTTTGTTGGGTTGGACCATGGTAAAATCGCAGGCGATTAATTGATTATATTTGAGGTTTGTTGTTGTAGCATTACAGTAGGCGATTTGTCATTTTATAACATAATGGAATATTTTTTGTTATAGTATTCAGTGCAGTTATTTCTAGTGAAGAAGGTATGGGTTGGTGCCTTGTTTAATAGATATTAGTTTTGGTGACATTGGGGCAAGGAAAAGGAATGGTGATTATAAAACTAATGTCTGTATCTCGTCTTATCATGAATACCATTCCTGATTGACACGGCCCATTATCTTCATCACAAGCCTTCCCTAATTATCGGCTAAAAATAAATCACAAATTCCCCAGCTTTGCATAAAAGTTATTCATATTAGAACGTAATCTTTTCGTCCAATACATTTTACAATCTGGCTTTAATAAACTATTCTGTGACTTCAAAAGTCAAAATGTGTTATATACTTGGCACACAAATTTTGAGACATTTTCCATTATCGCTGTTCAAGTGATTTGTACGGGGTTTATGTAATATAAATTCCAATTTATCCACTTTACCAATTTTCACATTGTTGACTACCATTTTATTAACTAGGATTTATTTATAACATGATCTTTTTTTTACCAGGTTTACAATTTTGATGTGGTATTGTCAGTGCCCCAAATTTTAATTTACAAGTCTTTAGTTAGTACTGTGCAATGCATGTCTGATGAGGAACAAGTCTGTTACAGAGATTGATACTCTGGAAAACTTATTTTTCTAGCGCATAGCTAGGGGGACCTAAAAAGAGGGTATTAAAAAAAGGCTCAAAATTACGTAAAATGCATATTTTGCCAGGGGCTTAGCCACCTGGAAATCTTAAGCAAACCCTTGCCATTGTGTGGATCGTTCCCAGGATGCACACCATGGAGGTGCAGGATCCTGGCTATGCGCATTCTGGCTGAGGCATCATGTTTGTGTACGCAAGTCGCTCATATTAAACACAAGGATTTGTGGCCAAGTTCTCTTAGAACATCCTGTGTGAAACAAAAAAGTTATGGTTTGCCATCTGGAATTTGAACCATGGGCCTTTGGATCGCTAGACTGATGCTCTACCAAATAATGAGATGGATGGGGAAGAGCAGTGAGATTTTAACTAAAAGCCTTTGGTTCCACTCTTGTTTTTCATTTCTTATTACTCCGACCGATTGCACAAAAGATAATGCATTTGTTACATTCCTCATCAGTTAGGGACTCATACCAATCCACTTTTTAAATAATTTCTTCACTAGCACTATGACTTGGATTTGACTGCATTACCCATAATTCATTGTAAAGTAGCCCAAATGACATCACACTAATTCAAGTATGCATGCCTATATCATGGGTTTTAACAGCAATTTGATACACATGCATACTTGTATTTGTGTAATGTCATTGTAATGTGTAACATATCCCAGAATGCAATGGGTAATGTGCAATCATGAATTACAATGAATTCATAAATCCTTTGCACAGATTTGGTTTATCACTGGTGCAATAGGGCAGCTATGATAAATAAAACACAAATTTAAAAGATTTGACATGAGGAAACACTTCCCAAAATAAAAAGCAAATTGTTGATATTACATGATGACTGGTGTACACAAGGATAGAAATAAATCGTGTTGGTGTTCGCTCAAGTCCTGTTTTTAAGAACGCACAGGTGTCGCATGCAACTATCGGCAACAGGACCGCAAGTTGGGGCGCTATTCATTGTCTTGTAAGGCTTCACTGCCAGTTCTGATTGCCTTGTCTTGCAATCCATAGACTGCAGGTTTCGAGCCTCTACCTGATCTTGACCCTTTTTTCCCATATTGAATAAGTGAAACTGCTTTAATTTTGTAAAAATTTTCAGCATTTATTGAAGCTAGTAATATTGAATTAGCTGCCTTATGAGATCACCTGTGGTTCTGCCTGACAATGGCGGTAAGCACATTCCTAACCTAGAAAACAAAACTAATTTTCATTTTAGGACTTAAAGGTGCATTTTGTGATCCTAGCCCATTCACTTTTTGTGACTGGTTCACTAATATCCTCAGGAAAAGGATATTTCCAAAAATCAGGTGATTCTGGTGGTATGTTTTGATGTTTGAGGAATGTCCCTATAAAGCTTCGCCCATATGCACTGCGGTACTTTGTCCGTTTACGGACAGAAAAACAAAATCCAAATTTCTTATTGATATGTGGAATCGGCATGTAGATTAAACACACACACACTATACTTAGGCCAATGGTTCAGATGATATAAAATCTCAACTTTTTGCAGGTGAGGGGTTGATGCTGTGGATCATGAATGCTCCTTTAAAATAATTACTTAGTCACATAAAATGAATTAGTACACATTAACAAACTAATTAACATGACCTGAAAAATTAAATCAGCATCTACAATATATTTTATGTAAAAAAGTAAACATTTAGCCCATTTTATTACCACTTATGTAAGACAAAAAAAAATTACTGTTCGTAAAGTGTCTGTACAGAGCAAATAATATCCAATGTGTGTACTCTATCATGATTTGTTTAAAATTATAAAAACATCGCAAAATGAAAAAAAAAAATTCTACATGTTTTTGCCTTGATGATCAGTTGATCGGTCTGACCCCATTTACGGAAAATATGGCCACACCAAATTTACAACTTTAAATTCTGAGTGTTGATTGCCAGAGTTCCATTTTCCAGGTCCAACTCAGAGTCTTAAAAGCAAATTTACAGATTTAAGTTGGAGTTTGTTTATGCTACTACACATGTGATTAACGCCCTTTTTCTTCACAGTAGTACCCCCACAGGCGTAGTACCCACAGGGGCATAGTTACCACAAAAATGGGGGTAATTATCCACCTAGGTCACATACACTACCTTTAACTGTAAAGGTACTCCCATGTAAATGAGCTTGGGCTCTGTGTGATGGTTTTTTTTTTCACATAAATGTCATATATAAGGGTTTTTTATGCCCAATTCAAATATAAAAATTAATAAGCTTGAAGATGCTCATAAAAGGTAAACAAGAATGGCATGGTTAGCCCCCTCAATGGGCCAAATGTTGCCTACTAGGCAGCTGATAAGGGAGTACCTGTGAAGGTACTCCCACTAATGATGACCTACATGGGTATCTTCCGTCACCTACAGGCAATGCAGAGTAAACTCTATACCTTGGTACTGCGTAGTAAACTGTTGTGCACCCAGTGGCTTGTGTACTTCACAAAGTGCATTAAAGGGGTACCCTTGGTGGGTACACATTGCATTTTGGTCTACCTACTGAAAAACACTATTTTTGTCTTAATTAAACTTGCCGAGCTATCAAGTGTGTTGCTGTGAATCCCTACAAACCCTAGAGTATGCCCTGTACCAAACATCTTTCAAATTCAAACAAACTTCACCATGTATTGCTAACAGTGACAATGCTAAAGTTTATAGCCACAAACAACTTGGAAAAAATTCATGATTTACAAGTTATAAAATTATAATTCTCTTTCTAAGTGACATTTGGTTGACAAAAATGCCTTAAAATTAGTTTTTTCTTGAAAAACCACAAATCTGTAGATGTTTCTCCATTAGAAATTCATGCAAAAACAAGCAGTCACATTTTTTGTACAAACCATTCACCCAAAAGAAGTATTTGAAGTCAAAATAAGTAGATTTGTTAACTTTGGATGTATAGCATTTTCTTTTTTTTTTTCTATGGGAGCAAACAAAACTCCATACCTGCTGAATATTTTGAGATGTACTAGTAATTGGAACAAAATATGTTTAATAGAAGGCATAACCATGTATTAACAAAATTTCAACCATTCTTAATCTCACCATACTAACCACCCAGTTGTTTTAGAGACATTCCATCCCATACACCTGCAACTTCAAATACATTGAGTTCAATCCAATTGGTTGATTCTGATACTGTTACATTTGCTTATCCACATTTCAATGGGAACACATTTTGTGTAAACAACAGGCTCTTAACCTCTTGCACGGCTCTTTTGGATGACCACTATGGCCGTCAGTGGGCTTCGGTTACCAATCCATGTACAGAGTGCATTGGGTGAGTGAGTAGTACCGTTGTTACTCAATGAGATTGAGGGTTGATTAATAGAAAAAATGCTAACTCAGAGTTGGGCCTTTCTGTTGGTAACGGATTGTGCACCATTAAGATGTGGTCAACTGAAATTCTGCTGATACATCATAAATTGGGGATGGAAATTTAGTTTAGATCTTATAATTTTAGGAATATATGGGTGATACAGATTTTTGGGGTACCAAAATCTCAAAATGGCCAAAAAGTGAAGAGTGATGTTAGGGGCTTCTGTTAGTCAACCCTCAATATATTTGAGTAAGCTATTATGTACTCTTGCTAAACCACAGTTATTTCCATGTGAATACAAGGTCATTAGAGCAATAGCTACCATATGATACATCTGTGTGCTGCCATGTACTAGGATAAATCTCAATTTGTCTTTCCTCGAGTCAGTCGCTCTTGAAATGGTTCTTCAGGCAACTGTATTGGGCCATGTTAGGAGCGTCCGTATCATGGATACATGCGGCCCCGGATCAGCTTACTCAGTTGAATAAATCCTGACACCACCACAAGCTATTAACAATGACTTGTGGATACGCTAAGAAGAAGGCAACTGTATTGCCTGATGAACCATTTCAATCCTATAATGGATTTTCATGTTTTGAAAGCTCTGCATTCTACATAGACATCCATTAGCCTTTGTTACATTACAGTGTATCAGCTGGTAGGCTTATGTGTTACTTTAAAATTAACAGGGCAAATTACCAATTTAAAGTAAATGCCACGGTGAAATGTAAAACATTCAGAGGATGAACTATACACAAATAATTGTGACATATTACCTCATCAGTTGTTCAAGGGAGCACAGTACAAAATATCTGCCTATTGAAATATACTTTGTGGGCCCTGTCAACTCTTTTCTCTGCCCTTTCTACAGAAAATATATAGGAGAGAATTTTAAAATATCTATTTGAACATAGATCTATAAATGTCAGTTTTATGCATATTAAATTTGAGTATTACACCCTGCTTTCATTAATGGCTGAGCCCAAAATCATTGGCATTTCATGGTGGTTCACACACCACATCCTACCGCCAAACTTTTTAATAGACTTACCTCCTACATGTAAATCTGAAAGAAGAGGCACTTGACACCAAAATCTTATCTGTTGAAAATATCTGCCACAAAACCGCACAAATTTCGCTCAAGTTTTAGGTTTTACAGGAACTGTATGCAGAAGTGTTGTAACTTTCGGCCATGAAAGGATTTTGTACTGTGCTTCCTTCAAATTACACTATCGTTGTACAGGTTCTTCATCAAACTCACTATTTTCAACTTCAGACTGGGTAACTTTTATTAATAGGCAAACATAATCTAGATGGGCTCTGTATTTTGAGGCTCGTTTCCTAATTATTTATTATTTTATATCAAAACTCTTCAGAGTCAAGTTCCTCCTTGCAGAACCATACTGGTTTCACTGTGGGGCTGGTTAAGTTAAAGGTGCAACGAGAGATTTCAAATAACAGGTGTCCCGAAAAATGTGAAAATTCTGATTTTTGCCCTGATGTAAAGCTTTCCATCAAAAATATCCTCATCTGAAAGGATTAAGCTGAGAAATGTTTCTTTGGTACAACAATTGTGAAATTTCTAATTTTATATCTAGGAGCAAATAC
Organism: Ophioderma brevispina; assembly: GCA_023653785.1. NCBI lineage: Eukaryota > Metazoa > Echinodermata > Ophiuroidea > Amphilepidida > Ophiodermatidae > Ophioderma > Ophioderma brevispina. Next base: position 8,771 of record JAMKCH010001425.1, read on the forward strand.
AAAATTCAGCCTATGTTTTATATTGAAATATAAGCAAGTCAAAATCATCTTTTTTCTCTCTTTAAAGACATTTCTGTAGCCAAATACAAGGTAAGAGATCTATTGAGTGTCTAATATATGTGACTCATCACATCAAAACAGACCAGTTGTCGGTAATTTGCATTTCAATATATTATTTAAATCATGCATGAAAAAACACAGAAAATAAAAAGAAATTTAACCACATTTTTCCTCAAAAAATTGTAATGCTACACCCAATTTACACACGAGAGGTATCATTTTAAAGCTGATAATATGGACTCTTTGATGCAAACAAAATCTCAACTTGCATCTTGAGCGACAACTGGCAGCTTTTGATGTGATGGGTCACATATATGAAATCACTATTATGACACAATATCTGGGTGCCTCAAAATCTCCTGTTGCACCTTTAACTGGCTTGGACCAATAGTTTGTACCTTTGGTATTGTAACTAACACTGCAATAGGAGCATAACTAGTCTATAGTGAATCAGAGGGTGTTTTGAACCAATCCCATAATGCATTGCAATGTGCCTATACTGTGCTAAACACATGTTAGTGTTTAGGGAAAGAAGTGTTCAAGAAGTTCAAGGACCACAATACATTTTATGATCATGATAAAAATCCCTTATTCCATAAGTACTAGCATATTGTGGGCTAAAATGAGTGTAAAATTCAGGGATTTTATGTGTTAATAGGACTTTTTGGGATCACATGACCTTATTGAGGTGAAATTTCCCCAAAATGGTGCATTGTGGGATTGACTCAATACACCCTCTGTTAGTGAATATATGCTTTGGGGCATCCTCTTGTCTTTACAAAGCTTTACAAGCATTTATTTTGGATTAGAAACACTGAACTAAAAAGCAGCAAACTGTAAGACACATTAAATAAAATAATCACTTCAACTGGAAGTGAGAATTTTATGACAAAAGGAAAAAATGTTTTACAGGCAAAACCAACTTATATGTGGTCATGACCAACCTACATTTGGGCATGACCAACCCATATTTGGGCATGATTAACCCCATACTTGGGCATTCTGAGATTTCCATATTATCTTTCAAGGAGAAAAACAAGAGCAGTTTTGGAAAATGAGTGTTTCTGATGGGGAAAATGCTTAAATTAGGTCATTTTGGAGTTAGGGTGGAATAGCAATCTGTCTGCCAGTAAAACACAATTTTCCAACTTTTTTATGGCCTAAGCAAAATCAGGGAATGCCTTTTGTCAAGATTTGCAATGCAGCACATATAATAATGTATAACTCCACTGCAAAATGTATGCCCATATTTAAGGCATACTTATTATGGTCATCATCATCGTCATAAGATTTATATATTGTATGTCATATTATTCCACCATCTTTCCATGAACATCGGCATGCTTTATCATGCGAAGGAGGCTATCCTCTGTCTTCAACATTCAAGAAACAACATCCAGTATGTGGAAGAGGCTACAATAAGCAAATATCACAGTTATCTTCTGTTTGTTAGTCTCTGTAGAAGACTGGAATGAATTGCACTGGGAACCAATAGCAACAACAGCTGCTATATTAACCTTCTACACAGTCATGACACACTTCTGCTTGTTACCATGGTAATAGCATCCAGAAGGAATAAACAAACATCTCGTCACAGGAGCTGATATCACATGATGTACTTCAGACAAAAACCGTCTTGAAAGTGACTGAGTTTGAGGATCACCACTAAGTGCAGGTTTTTTGCCTATTACGATTCCTAGAACACGTGCACCTTCAGTAATCTTCCATGCCTCATTTTCTGCGATAAACTTTTGATACCTATTCCACCACCTTCCACGTGATGTGTTTTATTACACTATAGAACAAAAGGCAGAGGTTGGTGACGTGGCTGTGGTTGCTACACATGATGTAACACCGTTGTTATGTACATACATGATTGACACATTAATATAAGTCAATATTTGTACACTAATTGTCCAGGGACACTCATCGGTCATCTCATGCCATTTCAGTTTCATTCAGACGGCATCTGTAGGTGAAACACACAACCATAATATTATTAGTGAAATTTTAAAAAAATGGGCGAGACAAGAAAACCTGGGACAACTACATTTAGAGATATATAGGGAACCTATTCCATTCTGATGCTTATCTGTGCCATGGCCTGTTTTTAATGGGTAACATGTCACCTAAAGGCCGACTCAGAGATTTCAAAATATAATGTGTATTAATTTAAAATATTTGACTAGAACTACAGATATTCATCTAAAATGCATAATTCCACAGTTTGAGGTGAATTGGATTTTTCATTTTAATGCAGTAAACATTTATGTATATGTGTATTACAAAAATCTCAGGTCTTGAATTTTACTGCAAAGTTGTGCTTTTCTGTATGAAGGACTTTGATTTGAGCTTAGCTATTTCGCACAGTAATTAGTCTATGGACAAGCATTATGTATACACAAAAAACATGATTTTGTTTGAAAATTGAGAGCGCCCTCCTCAGGAAATCTCTGAGTCAGTCTTTAAGACTGAACAGCTGTTGATGCACCTAAAATGCTTGATGCTTACATTTAGACTGGAAAGTGCACATTCTTGCTACACTTTATCTAATGTCAATCTCAATAAAGGTTTTTCTTGCCTCATCTTGATACTAACATCCACATGGTATAGACATTTAACATCCTACGGACTTCTTTTTGTTGGCCTGCGAATCCATTCCTGCGAATCGATTATGGCCCATAGTATTAAACCTAACAGATCGATTGCAGTTGTGTACCAGTCAGCCGACCTATTTCAAAGATACCAGGCCCAAACATTTTATAAACTTGCTTGTTAACTGGTCTTATTGCAGCAACACTACTGGAGTCCGACTTGTATTATGTTAATAAGGCTTACATTATATTTTGACATACTGCTTGCTTTAGGGGAAAATTTCAGCTTCAAAAAATAACTTATAGCTAATAATTAAATGCAAACATACCATGCACTGTGATAGCTGCATAAAACCACTCTAACTAATTGGAATAATTAAGTCTCTCTAAAGGTCCACCGAAAACAGCCCAATTTTTTTTTTTTCTGATTTATTGGATTGTTCTTAAGAACCAAGCAGAAACAATATCGATTGTGAATACTATAACACAGGGGTTCTCAATAGAAGAGGCGGACCGCGGTCCCAAATCTGTGCCTGCCAACCATTTTTTTGGCCCTTGACTTGTCCAAATATATAACGGGAAACTAAGAAAATTCATTTGTTATTATGTCCTCAAGTGGGAATGTTCCCAATATGTTCAGCATTCCTTGCCCTTCATCGTTAATATTGAGACCCCTGCTATACCATTTGGCACGTCCTGCATGAAATTCTGGTTAGAGTGACGGACATTCCGAGTCCCAAAATGCCACTGACCATACTGGATGTCCTCAAATCTTGTTATATTTGACATATTATCAGAGACCAACTAGAAGTTTTGATGCTTTATAGAGCGCATCATAATTATTGGCTGCATGATCCTGCCTCAGTGACTTAATTGGTGTAAGACACATTTGTCCAAATTTGTAACTGATTACTAAGGCATAATGTCAACAATGTGATAAAAAATTAACCGACATGTGAATGTGCATACATGAAAACAGGGCGACGGCAGCACTAGTGTGTGTGGCATCATCAGTGCAGATTTTGGCATAGTGTGTACTAAACACTAGACTTAGACTCCTTTCCAGGCTTTACAAGGCTCAGCCATACTCACTACAAAGACAAAAATAAATCACATTTTTAAAAAGTTTAATTCAATTTTGTAGATTTCTAAGTTTGACAAATTGACACAACCAACTTCAAATACTGACTAATTTGGAACTTTGGTCAACGGGGGCAAAATCATCTTAAAATAATAACTAACTTGGGACTTTTACAATCTGGGAATATCATACATCCTTTATGTTTGGTATTCAGTGTGTAGAGAAAGAAAAGGTGCGGCATTGATCGCAACATGTTACATTCTAGTCAATCATATTTTAGAAAAGATCTACTGGGTGAGAAACCTGCCATGCAAGATTATCTACTGTATGCAATTACTAGAACAAACCAGTGCAACACAAAAAATCCAATCACAAGGTCTCAATAAAACTTTATTAAAATTTAGCTATTGAAACTGCTTTAATACCGAATTTATCAACCCAATTGATAACGTCTTTCAACATTAACCCTATGGTGATTAAAGATGACTTAATAGCAATTATGGTGAAACTTGAACAGGAATATGGAATTTAACGACTAAAATATCATATATCTGAAATCTTGAACGGAATATTTTAATACTGTAAGCACCTCCTATGAGATTTGCAGATCTAAATGACATGAAAGAAGACACAATTTACATCTCTCCCAGGGTTTAAATATATCACAGTTTAAAAATCACCAAAATATTCAAGGGTCCAAGCTCACTATTCTTCAGTTCTTGCTGCAAGTCCAAAAACAAAACAAAGTCCCTGTGGACCCTAATTATTTTTGGGACTAGCAGACCTAATTTGTTTTCAGAATGTATGTGTGTGACCTCTTTTGTTATATGAGGAAGTTTTGGACAGGTGGACCTTTGGACTAGAATGTTTCAAATTTCAGCACATCCTTGTCTTGACTACTAATGTAATATTAGTCACAAACAATCCTGAAAGTGCAAGTGGCATCATTTTTCATTAATTCTTCAAGGGTTTGGGTTTAGATTCAGCAAAATTGCACAAAACTCCAGTTGAACTTAATTTTATTTTCCCATAATGTTTCCTCTAATTTCTCCTTTAAATCCAAACATGAATAAACTGGAAATATTTATGTAATAATCCGGAATTTTAATCGAGCAACATTTATAAATCCTATTCACAACAATGTAATTCAATATGCTAATTGTCAACATAGCAAATAGCAGTTATGAAACCTTTTTTGGCTATCATAACGCACATAACACAACTGTGCAGGCTACCTGGTATCCATATAGCAGGCAATGCAGTAAACATTACCCACCTCATACAACATGCAGAATTCCTGCTCTTCTAACAGACCAAATGAATTAATTGAAGTGCCCCAACAACAACACCTCACCATCCCATTTACCTCCGCAAAATTTGAATGTCAATTGGTTAATGTCAAATTTGCAACACCAATTTGTTTCTTTTTCTTTCCTAATACATAGCACAGGCTGACTGTATGCAAGATTCTGTTTGGGGTGCAGACTTTGAAAAAAACAGCCCATTTGGGGAAAAATTTATGTTGATTAAAAGCTCTGCTGCAAAAAATGCTCCTTTTTGACCTTCTCAATGCCTCTTCCACAAAAGGTGTACTTTTTGTAACAATTTTTCTGAAGTTATCTATTGTGTACAAAATGAATTGGCCAAAGATGACTTTCGCCACTTTAGGGCATTGGGGGGGGGGGGAGTGCAACTTCACACCCCACCATCTGAGTCTGGGCACAAGCCATAAGTTCATCTTACCTTGATGTTAATTGATGGATTAATAAGAAGTGGAATAATTTATGTTATTGTGTTCATATAGCACATGCATGAGTCACGATGAGTCATCTTAGAATTATGTTGTTAAAGTTACAACTCAAGAGTAATATGCCAATCTCATTCAAATGGCTAACAGGCAGTGAAAATTGGAGTGCTACTTGAGTACTCTTGTCTATTTTCTTCAAGATTCATTCAAAACTTCTATGAAACTCAGCCCTTTTAGACCTATGTATATTTAACTGGAACAAATTCCTCCTCTCTTGGTGAAATTATGTCCCCATGACCAGAAGGCTGGATATGCTCTCTGAGCACACAAAGTCTAAATTCAGAAATATGAATTCGACCTCCCAAAAAATGTGTTTGTATCAAAGCAAATGCTGACGATAATTTAATAAGTGTACCGGGGGCACTTCTTTGCTGAACCTTAATTATTTTTTTTTCAATAAATTGCATTCATGAACTGATTCTGAGTTTAATGTCAATGATTAGAGGTTATAAGAAGCATTACATGAGTAATTAATTGATGTGTTTGCTTAATCAACAATCACGAATTTGGTTAAAGTGAAATATAGATCTAAAAAGGAAACACTACGACCAAGTAAAAATCTCTTTAATTAGTCAATGTGGACTCGATTGCCACTGAGTGGTCCAAGGAAAAAGTATCAGTACATAATATCCACGCACCCAAATGGGTATAATCAGTGCTTGCCCATATACCATTAGCTATGTGTACGAGAGTACAATTCAATGGGTGTTAAACAATTTTGAAATATTTGTTGGTGGTGTGATCTGCCTAGGCATTAAGCAAGATCAAAGGCAACACATCAAATGGGAGCTCAGGCTGACACCTTCAGAAGGCTTCGAGGATCCCCCCATCCCCCCCCCAAAAAAAATCTGAACATATTCAGAAAAGCTGCATCTCTGATAATCAAATATAAACTTGAGATTTTGTTAATGCTAAAACTGGTAAACAACAGAAAATATGGAATATTAAAATGTTGGGATTATTGTAACACACTACATTCGAACAAAACTTTGTTTGTGATATTAATGTTTGATGCACTATGCACACAGTTTGCATGTTGTATGAGGCTTCTAAGATTACCGTGTGAGAAAGTTCAACATCAATTTAAGACAAAGGCACTGTGTATGCTCTCACTGCAGGCAAATGCTAACACAAACCAAAACGCACAGATTAACATTCCACACAATGCTGCAACATGCTACAAGCTCAGCAGGTCAAAGTGCAAAGGGTTACCATGGCAATCATGCTTAGTGGGTTACCATGGCAGCATCATGCTATTTGGATTTCTGTACCTGCTGCGAGTTCTTCAGGCATAGTTGTGGCTTGTTGCTGTTGAACAGTGCCCGCATCCACACTGAAGGACAAATTAACGCCGACACCGGGGGCGTTCTCCGCGCCCTCTTCCGAGGTCACAGAGCTCGCTCCCGTGGTCTGCATAAGGTTAGCATTGAGTTCATCATTATTAGCATTCTTCATGCCTATATCAAGACCTACATTACTATCAAGACCAATCGGATCATTTGTAAGGCCATTGTCATTCTCCCCATACCCAGCTCCCCCATCAACACCCATGCCATTTTCCTCCTCATCCCCAAGACCCATACCATCATTAGCAAGAGAAGCATTGTCCACACGAGGAGCGGTAGAAGAGGGAGAGGATGTAGAGGAAGGAGAAGGGGTAGAAGTTGTCGAAGATGACAAGTCTTCGTCCAGAGGGCGCATCACCTTTGAAGAAGATTGGTAGATTTCTGAAGAAGGAGTTTCCTCCTCCTGATCTTCATCATTTGGGACAAGGGGTTGTGTTATATCTGATATGTCTTTATCTACATCACCAGGTTGCCCTTGGTTACTGGTTAGTGTATCCTCCACCTGTTTGTCCTCTTCAGTGTTATCCATCAAATCACCATCTACCATGTCTTTCTCATCTGACTCGGAATCATCCTGCATCATTTTGCCGTTAGTCGTCGCCTCCTCACCACCCTCCCCTTGATCATCTTCATTGTCTTCCTCACCTGATAGTCTAGAGCGGCTGTTTATCAGAAGATTGCGGTATTTCTCATCGTTAAGTATACTACTACTGCTAAGGCCATTAGTCTTGGGTTCGGATACATTGTCATTAGGTTCGGGTTCGGATACACTGTCGTTAGGTGGAGTTGAGCCTTCGCCTTCACTGCCCTCCTGAAAGAAATTATTTATTTAAAATATAATATATATTCAACCATTCTTTACTAATCATAAATACATCAACTTTTATAAAAGATGAGGCTGATAAGTGGCTTATTCTTTCCTTTAAGCAGAATTTTGAGTTATGAAAGGGTTTTAGAAGGTTTGGGTTAAAGGGAAACTATTGAGCAAGTGTTCAAGTCTGTACGCCGCCATTTCGGAATATGTACAGCATTTTAAAACACAACACGATCCCTTCGGGTTTAATAATAATAGCAGAGATTTATAGCGCCTTATGCTATTGGCCTCTAAGCGCTTTCACAAATGGCCGCTGATCACTGTGGCCCAACCATACCATAAACCATTTAGCTTCATTTCAAGGGATGCAGCAGATCGGGATCAGCGCTTTCCCTTATCAGCAAACATACATCGAGATAACCATCGCAGCCGGTACCAGCTTCCCAAATATCGCATGGGTAAATCGGGGCAAATAAGCGGTTAGTTTCTTGTCCAGGGAAATTACAAGACAGCTGAATCTCACAGGGCTCGAACGCACGCCTATACGCATGGATGAGAATACACTGGAGTCGAGCGCTTACCTGATTGAGCTATCCTTCCGTATACTGCAGTCAAGGAAGTGTGGTTCATTTCTTTGACTCCTTACTTCGCAATTTAGTTACGCAAGATTAAAATGATTGCCAAGCAAATTACACAGGTAGGCGTGTGTCAGCAGTAGAAACATGGAAAATGGGAACCAACAAAATGGCACAGTCAGAACCCCAAGGAAGGTGCAATTTACTATGCGAATAGGCGGAATTGTTGGTTTTTATCGTTCCGCATGTAAAAGTAAACCAAATATACTCTAGCGTTGCACAGAATTCTAAACACCACGCAAAATATAAACATTGCATCTCTTGTGTTATCTTGGGCCTACTTCATTCCGTATCAGTTAGCACTGTTATGAGGCCCGCCTTTTTGGTGGTAATTCGTAAACGTTTATTTTGAGAGAGGAAATATGATTGGACAAAAATCATGCATTGATATTTGTCATTGCACAGTGCGTATGTTTGGAGTGCTTAGAATGTTTACGCGCGAAATTGGATTGATTCATTTTATGAGCGGGTATGTGCATCTTTTCGTTAGAAACATTGCTGCATTAGATTTCATGACATATTCAGATTTTTCTTGTAAAATGTCTATCGTAATCACGTTTATGAATAAGGTTAATGTCTGCATATTTTTAGTTTCTCGTGCATTGGCAAAATCAATACACTTGCATCAGTTTGTCCAGACTCGTAATGACACCCGTCCCTGCGGGGCTTGTGCCATTATTCGTCGTCAACTGAGCGCGCGTGCATTGATTTGTGATGCGATCTGGGAAAACCCACCACATGGTGCAAAATTTATATTTTGAGTTTTGACTATCATTGCAAAGTTTGAAATATAAAGTTTCCATAACTTTTTACTTCTTCTATGATACACATATCAAAAGTTATGCCTTATACAATCTGACAAAAAATAAGTACAACATAACAGATCTTAAGGTATTTTCTTTATTTTTTCAAAACTGTCCTGTGCGACATGTGACGGGTTTTCCCAGATCACACCACATTTTTGGCCAATGCACTCACTCAAAGCTAAAACTATTCAGCCATTAACCTGTAATTGAAGTATAGAACTGCAAATTCAACAAGAACAGTTAAGTCTATTAATCAGATTTTTTTTGGTCATGTTAGGCTTACCTGTCCAGCTGCCCCAGCTGTACGTCTTGCCCTCTTCATGATCTCTTCTACCCTCTGTTGACAAATAAATAAAAAACATTAATCTCTGCATTCTCTTACAGAAAAGGTTAAAGTGGCATTTTGTGATCCACAACCTTGTACCCCCCATAACGTGAAATTTTTATATCATCTGAACTGTTAGCCTTAGTAATCCATGTGTACCTAATCTTACGTGCAAATTCGGTCGTATCTGTAAAAAAAATTGAAATTTTGTATTTTCTGTCTGTAAACGGGACCGTGTGAAACAAGCAATTGCTCATAACACAAAACCGCAAGATCGGAATCAACTAAATTTTTATGAGTAAGCTTTTCTCAAGGATATCTAGTGAAACAAATAAAAAATAATGTGCTGGAATCACATAATGCACCTATAATGTAGTAGTAAATCCCAAGTTTTAAATCCGGTTTTGTCCCTGTGAACCGGGGTGGCTGGATTTACCTCATTTACTCAGTTTCTTTTGTATTACCGATTCTTAACCAGCCGTGGAATTCTATGCAATTTCATTGGTTTCTGCTCAATTTAAATTTACCATAGGAATTTCACACCGTATACTATTGATGGTATTTTTACATTATGCTCACGTCATATCACATTTTGCTACATTCGCACATGCCTGTCAACGTCATATGCTCTCTGCGTTAAATAATCTGGTTGTTTTTCTCACTGGGTGAAGAGTAGTCCTATCTTGTTGTATTTAAGCCATACGGATTGGAAAATTAGGTTAACGATTAATATAAATATTATTATAGATCCATATACGAATGAGAATATATGTAAGGTGTACTTTTTATGGAATGGTAGTCTCACTCTGTATGATGAACTGAAACCTGTGATACCATTAGTTGTGCGGAAGAACCCACGCCGGCCTTCAGCCTTCTCCGCCTTAAAGTAATGGTATGCGCTTTGTTTCAATTTAGTACATGAATGTACTTAGTTAAAAAAAATCATACCGTTTATTCCTCCTCCTTAGCATAAGGACATTCTTTTATGGCATTTAACAAATTAACATCTATTTTAATCCAGAATTCACCATTATTTAACAAGATTTTTCAAGTGATTACTGAGGAATTTTCATGATTTAGTATGACAATATTGTATATCTCTCAATGACATTATTGCTTGGGGTGCTAAACCGGTGCACTTACATTATTGCAATGGTTACGGGTGTAATGCTGAAAATCCAAAACCAGCAGAGCATTCGGTAAGCAGAGGACTCCAAAAAGTAGTCATTTGGGTGAGAGACAGGCAAAATATGCCCAAAATAAAAAAAATAAAAAATTGACAAAAACTTAAAAAATGGGGTCTTTAATTTTTTTCTACGTTTTCTTACAAGTCGGTTCATGGTGAACAAGTCAAATTCTCCTAAACAATCGGGGTCTTTGGTGACGTGGACTAGGCACTTAATTTGCAACACACTCACACCCACCTTCTGCAAAACACTTCATTTTAAGTCTTTCACGAATTGAGTAATAAAGGTGGCATTTTGTGATCTATTCCATTGCATTATTATTCTGGTTCACTACATATCCTTAAGAAAAGATTTGTTGTCAGATGTAGGGTGTCTTTTTTGATGTTCTGAGGCTAAATGTATGTATGCAGCAGTGCCCCATAGCTACTGTGTTGGTATTTCTGTTCCCGTTTCACAGACAGAAATTAAGCAAAATGACAAATTCCTTCCCAAGTAAATCAAATTTGCACCGTAAGATTTGGTACATCCAACTATACTTAGGGCCCAACGGTTCCTCTCTGCAAATTTTTTTTAGGGTAAGCCCGGGGATGAAGCTTGGATCACAAAATGCCCCTTTAATTGGCAATGGTCTTGTGCCTTGATCTAAGTCTTTTCCTTACCGTTCTTCTTAGGCACATCCCTTTCTTCTTGCCTGTTTTTTCAACTTTTCTTTGATTTCTTCATCCCTTTTGGCAATTTCTTCTTGTCTCTTCTTTTCCTCCTCCTCTTTCTGTTAAGTGAAACATAAGATACAAGATGACATCATTTGAAGTATTAATAGATCTTTTTCAATTAACTACCGTGCAAAATCTTCATACAGCAATTGACTTATATTCTTGGATTCAAATCCCATTAATCATGTATTGTGTCGTGTTAAGCACTGCACCGCAACCTCTCTCCACCAGGAGTATGAATGGCTACCAGCATATGCTTGGATGGTACAAAACCGACTCACTGAAAGGGAGGATGGTGACCCTTGTTGGAATCAACATGTTGTGTCCTTGGGTCCAAGGCATTTCCCCCTCACTTGCCTCTCCCTACCAGACATTAAATGGGTATCCACATTTTATATTTGCTGGGAAGGTAAAACAGATCACTGAAAGGAGGATGATGAACCTTGTTTGATCAACAAGTTGTGGTCCTTGGGCAAAGCACTCCACCTCACTTTCCTCTCCCCACCCAGGAGTATGTATCATGGGTACTAGCACATAAGAGAAGATATCAGCAGTTTCCTATCCCCAATGCCATTGTCTTCCAAAGAATTTTTGTACAGGTAGTCCTGTGAATCGTTTAGAGATGAAAGATTCTTCAAATGCAAGTTTGTGATCATACTGTCAATTTACCCATGTTTTATCTCTAACGATTCACTCCATAGCTGTACAAAAAAAACAAAACCCCCCCCATTGAAGCAATGCATTGTAGGAAGCTACTAAACTATCTTCTCTTCTGGCATATTCTGGTTAGGATAAAACAGACTAGCTGTGTGGGAGGAGTAGTGAAATCCTTATTGTTTGGAGGCAACGTATTTGTCCTTGAGCAAGGCACTTAACCTCAATTGCCTCTCCACACCCAGTAGTATGACTAGGAGAGCAATGTCAACCCTTGTGGTCAAAATGGGACTGGCAAGAACTGCTGGCAGTGCACCGTATTGCGAGAATTACTACTAGTAGTTGGCTTACTCGCTTATTGACAATAACACAAATTATGTCTGCAAGATTTAAGTGACAGGAGGAGATTTTTTTAGGATACAAATTTCTCTCAAATTTCACTGGATCGGTTGTAGACCACCTACTGAGAACGTTTCGAAGGTTTTTTGACAAACAGGTGCAAAAGAAAACCGCAAACCTTGTTTTTAACTTGCCTGCTATCATAATCGTTCCCCATAGAAAACCATGCTTTGACTTTCTGTCGTGCACGACAGAAAGTACTAAATCATCATCTTATTACATAAAGACGGTGTATTCGGCTTATTCACTTCAGGTGTGATCTAATACATTGGTTAAGCATTCCAAATATGTAAAAAACCGGGGGTTCAAGAAAAATTGGGGGCACTTCTTTCTGGAAATCTCATGTCTCTTTCAACTATTTCACTTAACAGATTAAATATAAAACTCCAAATTCAATTAGTAATTATCTCGTCAGCTGCACCCGTCTGCCGCCACCCACCTGTCTTGCTTCCTCTTCTTTGCGTAACTTTTCTTCCTCTTCTTTCCTCTTGTTTTCTTCAATAGCTTTTTGTAACCTTTCTTCTTCAGCTTTCCTATGTTCTTCTGCTAGCCTTCTGTCTTCTTCCTCTTGTCTTATTCTCTCCTCTTCTTCTCTTCTTAGTCTTTCCTCTTCTTCCCTCCTGTAACAAGGCAGTCAAAAATGTACAATTTTGGATTTGCAATTTCAGAATTAGTTTAATGTCAATTTGCCATTCCAACATCTTTTCATATTAATGGTCAAATGTAATGCATTTGTGTTTTTTTCACACGCACGGGTATCACATCAACTATCGTAAACAAGATATATGGAGTTTGGGTTTGTGTCTGTGTAATTTGGTGCCATAATTATGTCACATATACAACATATAGGTGTTAATTAGCAACACTATGGCATTATTGTGATACCCTGACTTACACTTGAGCTGTTTCTTGTCTTTGGCTTTCATAACTCTGCTTCCTTTAGACCATTTCCTTAGATTACAATGGCAGATCCCCTGGCTCTCTCTTCTGATATTGTGTCACATGACCATATAAGTTCAATTGGCAAACCAATAGCCTTATGGGATACATTGCCTTTACTTAAGCCTTGTTCTTTTCTTTGCCTTTCTAACTCAGCTTCCTTTAAGAAAAAAGCCCTGTTCCTTAGATATCATGCAGGCCCTGGCTCTCTCCTTCTGAATTGGTGTCACAATGACCATAGTATGTTTCAATTGGCAACCATATGCATTATGGGATACATTGACTTACTTAGCTGTTCTTGTCTTTGCCTTTCTACTCAGCTTCCTTTAAGCCCTTTCCTTAGATTATCATGGCAGCCCTGGCTCTCTCTTCTGATATGTGTCAACATGACCAGCTAATGTTCAATTGGCAACCAAAGCAATTATGGGATACATTGACGTTGCTCTTTTCTTCTTGTCTTTGCCTTTCTAACTCGTGCTCCCTTTAAGCCCTTTCCTCCTCCTTATATTATCAGGCAGGCCGCTGGCGCTCTTCTGATATTGTGTCACATGACCATTAAGGGTTCATTGGCAAACCATATAGCATTATGATACTTGACTTGAGCTGTTCTTTCTTTCTTTGCCTTTCTACTCTGGCTTCCTTTAAGCCTTTTCTTAGATGATCATTCGCCCCTGGCTCTCTTCTGATATGGGTGCACCATACCATATAAGGTTTCAATTGCAACCATATAGCTTATGGATACCTGACTTCCTTGAGCTGTTCTTGTCTTTGCCCTTTCACTAACACTCCGCTTCCCTTTCTCTTTTCCCCTACCTGTGCCTCCTCTCTGCTATGCAAGCCTTTACTCTCTCCTCTTCTGTCCATTTTCTCTTTTGGTTTCTCTCTGAGTTGTTCCATTTACTTCGGTTCGCAGTAAAACAAATATTCACCGGTTAAGAATTTTTGATCAGGAGCATTAACCATCAAATCTTTTTTTCACAATTCTTTTCCAGCACTGGGATATGTTCCCAGCAGATATATCAATGTCTGATCAGGCATGCGGGAATAAATGCTGAAGTGTAAATATAACATGATGTAGTTCCCATGGAAAAAGGTCCACTCGGTACACTAACATAAGATCACACGAACAACTTGGAACTGGTGCGGTGTCATAATTATGACCCTGCCGTCAATATGACCCCAGTGACATCTTCCCCCACATGTGTTGAGATAGTTCAAGCATCGCGCTCTCATCCAATTCTCTGAATTTCATCAACGGTATTGGGCCTACAAACCGAAAACAGATGGGTTAACATTTTTTTGCACTCCTCCCTATTTATCTTTCTCGGCATACAAAAGCACTATTTTTATTGGTCATTTGAGAAGGTAATATCATGTAAGTCAAATCGGATATCTGTAAGAATTTTGGTAAGGGTTAACATTTTGTCAGTGAATGCAAGAAGGCCATAAGTGGCATAGCTGCCATGTGATACATTTGTGCTGCCATGTATTAATATAACTCAATTTATCTTGTCCCAATTCGTGCTAGAACCATTGTCAGAACCATTATCAAGACGTTGGCCTAATATTATGTTTGATGGGAATTCTGACAAATGCAGCTATTGCACTTATGACCTTCTAGCACTCCGCATGACATTTTAAGCACATAATCCGCGGACAATCTGGATGGACATGTCTATTTCTGATTCATTTTCCCTTTAAAATAACTTGTTGGTCTGGACAATAATGAGGCATGTGGTGGCGTCACGGGATAAGTGCAGGACTCTATCATAAGACCATTGTAAATCACAGTTTGAGCCCCGCTGCAGCCAATCTTTGTGTCCCTTGGCAAGACACTTAATCTCAATTGCCGCGTCGACCCAATCGAAATATGGGGGAGCTGTTCTGGGAATATTACAATCTTAAGTGCCGATAGGGACGTCGCTAGCCCTAACCAACTAGAACCAAATCGAAAAGATGTGACGATTTCCTGTTCCTGTGGCGGTGAATATAATTGGCAACATCGTGTTGAGACCTGTGTATGGTGATAAAGCCCTATTAAAACTGCTTATTTAAAAAAAAATTATTATTATAAAAATGATGACCACAATTATAAATAGACAACATCATCTGATGCGCAGGGCTGGTTATATAGTGAGGGTCAGGCCATTAACACAGAAAATTAAAGTGAAGGCCTTACCTCAGCTCACTCCACATTGGGATTTGAGAATAGAAAATCCAACAGATAGAACTAGATATAGTCAACATCCATGTGCAAGACAATGAAAGGCCAATTTTTACTTTTTCCAACCGCTCTAATCAGCAGACATGAATGGTGATGAGCCTGTCTTGAGTATTTGTCTATCTTTAGCTCACTGAGAAGTAGTTAATGCTATTAAGAGCTTATATACGAGAAAACCATGCAGAACCCAGAAGAAGGGGGTCAGCAATTTTCAGTCAATTTTGGTCCAAAGCATCACTATGATGAACTCATTCCTCACTAGCTCTAAAAAATTCCCGGTGTTTCTAGATACTAATATCTGGTCATCACAACATTGCATGTTTATCACCGATTTTTTTCCAATGTCATTTACATACAGTTTTACTTAAACCTCCCTAAGTTTTCAGCACATTCACATTTTGAATTACTTTTCACCCAAGAAACTTTAAAAAAAAAAAAAAAAAAAACATACATAAACATTGAGATTGGTGTATTTCAAAACACCAATATTTTCATGTAAATTAGTGATTTTTCACTCTCTCATACGAGATGGTCTAGATACACTGTGATTTTTTTAGCCATATTTTCATGAATGGTTTGTGGTAGAGGGCCTACATATTCATTATGGTTCAAATTCGCTGACCCTCTTCTTCCCAGATTTTGAGATATTGCATGGTTTTCTCCTAGATTAACTCTTAAGACAGACAGGTCCAGGGATGCTCTCAAGAAATGATAAAGGAGGTAAGGAGAATGCAGTAGAAAGCAATGGCAGGATGCAATTAAGAAGAGAGATACACATCAAACTTTTCAGGGATGGTATTACTATGGCGATGATTGAGAATCATTACATGTTAATTACCTGACATAAAAGGTGAAAATTCCATTAAGGATTCACAACACACTAACTATTCTACAATGGTTTTGTTCAAAGTTTTTACAAAGGAATTTTTTTACATATTAAAATATCCATCTCATCCAGTCATTTTAAATATTTGAAAATGATTGGGAAGTCGGGGTTTAGTTTAATTTCCAAGCAAACCAGAAAATATCCTAGTTTATGCTAACTCTACACCATAAAATTATCTTGTTGAAGACACTATTGCATACCTGCCAACATTGAGAAACCCAGATATCAGAATACATGTGTTGTAAGCACCTCATGAAAGCCCACTTTAAGGTAGACGTTTCACAATTGATTCCATCTTGCGCTGTATGACGTTGTCCAGTAGCGCTTGACGGAATGAATGGCAATACCTCATTTGCATCTAATGGGACTTCTATATGAAACGTCTACCCACTTTAAGGCCTCTAGTGGAGTACACAGGGGCAAGTCCCCTTAAGTTACTTGGTTTTAGTGTTTTGAAGCCCAAGGAACTGCTTCAGGACCAATTATTTCAAGATTTCCCTGACAGTTTTTCCCTTGTTTTGCAGCTTAGTTCAAAATAGGGATGATTTCTATAAAAACAGGGAAGATTGCCAGGTATGCTATTAGTGATTTTCTGCACCCCTAAGCAGGATACTTTATCCTGGTCAAGCCGGTTTGCCTTTTTATTTACATATACCAGAGCTGTTGTTAACTTTTCAACAAAGCATTTAATATTTTCCTCAACTAAAATAATATTTAATTTTCTGTAGCTCCAGTATATCCTATATAATTGAAAAATATTTTCTCATCCAAGTTTCGGTTTTGTGTTGAAAAAAATCTTGAAGCGCTTCCAATTCTGTCATCAACAAAACCACAACTCTATACTTCATTAAGGACTGACAACCTATTTAACACCAAGCCATGTACTATAAGGAAGCTAGCTCAATTAAGTGCGACATAATCAAGCATGCAAGTCAACCATTAATCACACCATGCCACACCAGACACAGTCTACCTTTTGGTTTACTTGGTTCAGGTTTTTTCACTTCGGAAACTTCTGTCTCTTTTGCTTCACCTATGAAGTGTGATTTGAAGATAAAACTTAGTGGCTCAATACTTCACACTGATATAAAAACTATGCATGTTCATTTTAATATAGCACAATGTGATAATTTAATTAAACTTTGAGGCCACACAAAAATGGAAACTTTGGTAACTAGGAAGACTAAAAAAGTTTTAAATAAGTGCATGTAAATTAAATACACTTGTCAAACTTGCTGCAGGGAGAGTAAATTCAAGAGTAAGAGAATGCACCAATGGCTTTTTAAAATATTTCAAGAAATCTTATCATTTAAAAGATGTTTTATAGCAATTATGTACAAGCTTGCAGTAGGTTAGCTGAATAAATAACATCAGGCAAAAGTATTTTTCCAGATGATCATGTGTGTGCATAGCTTTTAAAATTTGCATTTTATTGCACATCTTGTTAGCGCATCTTGTCTAAGACCAGCTCATTTTTTGGTCTAATAGATCTGCTTTGTATAGATGGGAGAAGCTTTATGATCTGTTTATGAGATGAGCATGAAATAACAACCACCAACTCACTACCTTCAGAAGGCAGCTTTTTAGCAGCAGCAGGGATAGCTGCCTTAACAGCAACATCAGGAATAGCTGCCTCTTGGGCTGCTTCTATCGGCTTGTCTTCAGTAGGTTCTATTTCTTCATCTGAGTTTCATAGAAAACAAATTCATAGAAATGTTTGAAATCTATGACATACACATATGAGAGGACAATAGCTCATTCGCACAACCTCACAGACGTATCTAATAGTCTATAATTTAAACCCCGTCTACCATCTTGGGGGTGTCTGAACCCTCAATAATTTGTTGGTCCTTTTAAATTTGCATTAAACTTACACTTACAATTATAAGTATTAGTGTTTATTCCTTTCATATTCACTAAAATAAATGCCAAAAAAATCTGTTTGTAAAGTTTTGGATAAAAACAGAAAATCAGTGATGTGAAATGAGTAATGTTTTGTTGTCAATAAAAAGCGACTCCTAGTTACAGATTGATACATCGATACCAAATTTATCATAAGATATTCACCACCCCATTAGATGTGTCACCAAAAAAGGCTCAGTCAGACTTAGCGTAAGTATTCAGAATGGGGATATTTTTGAAAGAGACCTTTGCACCAGTACAAAAATCAGAATTTTCACATTTTTTAGGGACACCTGTTATTTGAATCTCTCGTTGCACCTTTAAAAACAGGGCCTTCAAAACTGAATGTTAAGTTCTTATTCAGTGGGTGGGGATGAGTGTAAAAACAAAATGTTTACATGATTGATGACTTTGAACTGAATTTTGGTCAATTTGAGGAATTAACATGTAATGCAGTGAAAACTGACTGACTTAATAATGTAGGGCCTTATTAATTGTAGATATGTGTAGGGCTAGGGGACTATCAGAGATGTAACAGAGGATTAGTCCCATTTCCTGAAAATCCAAAAGGGAAGGCCAAACTTTAGCGTAGCATCCGATGAAGCTCCGGGAACATATTTTTTTACGCGATTTTGGGGTACAAGACCTCTTCTCTAAATAAATTAGTACTTAAAACTTGGATTTTTGATGCAGTTTTACCTTTATCATTAACATTTTGAAGTCAGAAATTGAAAAAAAATTAAGATTTTTTTTTTTAAACATTTCCAGATTTTTTTAAATTTATAGTTTACAATAGTAATAGTTTACATGTAATATCACATCACATATACACAACTCACAGGACTATGGCACCATTGAAAGTATTAATGTGAAACTTAACACACACATGCATGCACACACACACACACACACGCACGCACGCGCGCACACACACACACACAGATTATAATATGAAATGCTATCTATTTGCTATCCATATGGCCTATCTAAAATCACTTCACATAAAAAAAAAAAAAAAAAAAACTGACTTAATAATGTACGGCCTTATTAATTGTAGATGTGTGTGGGGCTAGGGGACTATCAGAGATGTAACAGAGGATTAGTCCCATTTCCTGAAAATCCAAAAGGGAAGGCCAAACTTTAGCGTAGCATCCGATGAAGCTCCGGGAACATATTTTTTTACGCGATTTTGAGGTACAAGACCTCTTCTCTAAATAAATTAGTACTTAAAACTTGGATTTTTGATGCAGTTTTACCTTTATCATTAACATTTTGAAGTCAGAAATTGAAAAAAAAATTAAGATTTTTTTTTTTAAACATTTCCAGATTTTTTTAAATTTATGGCCAAAAATCCGGAAATTTCTGGAAAAGTTACATCTCTGAACTATGAAATGAATGTACACTTAAAGGGCTTATGGGGGAAGTATCTCTGTAGATATCTAATGGTATACTCCCCTGGGATTTCTCCATTTGAATTTCTACAATTATGCAGTCCTAAAATATTTGATTTGAAAACTCACATGATAACTAAGGAAATAATTTACTTTTTGTAACAACTAATCTAAGACAAAGCCGTATATAACAATGACACATGACAAGGATCTCATTCAAGAATACAAAGACAATCAAGTACCTTGCATCTTAGTTTCCACGACAACATCTCCTCCTGGTACAAGAGATGCAAGAAATAACAAAGAATGTTAATAAGAGCCATGTAACACAGCTAGCGAAGAAGATTTACAACAAATAGTTTACATGTAATATCACTTCACATATACACAACTCACAGGACTATGGCACCATTGAAAGTATTAATGTGAAACTTAACACACACATGCATGCACACACACACACACACACGCACGCACGCGCACACACACACACACACAGATTATAATATGAAATGCTATCTATTTGCTATCCATATGGCCTATCTAAAATCACTTCACATAAATACATAATCTGCTGTATATTTTGGTATAACTGACATCGCTGGCCTGGGATGCAGTCTAACTGACATCACTGGCCTTGGATACAGTCCAATTTTATTTGTTGGGGTTTGCAGTTATGCAGAGTTTGTTTTGAACCAATCCCACAATGCATTGCAAGATATCTATACTGTACTGTACTAAACACATGTCAGTACTTAGGGATAAAAAGTGTTCAAGAAGTTTTAAGGACCAAACACTAATGCCTTGTGGGCCTAAACGAGTGTGAAAGTCAAGGTTTTATGTGGTAAGATTAGGATTTCTGTGGGATCACATGACCTTATTGAGGTGAAATTTCCCCAAACTGGTGCATTGTGGGATGGATTCAAAAACACCCTCTGCATTCATTGTTTGTCGCCAGGTACTTGTTTCTATCTTGCATAATGGGAGATTGCATTTAATATTCACCAGCTTGAACAGCTGACTGGAATATTAGCCATTTAATAGTCAATTACTGCAAATGTTAAAGGAGTTCTCATTTAATCTATATTCAAAGAATATAACGTGGGCTGCCTTCAAACACTGTTTATCAGGTTTATCTTTTAGGTCGACCTTCTTTGAGGGATGCCATTAAAAAAACCTCAAATTCATTTCTGGCTCGATTTTTTTTTCTGTGCGGTGTGGTACTAAGGGTTTAGGTTTTACGCTTTTCTTATTTGTATAAAATTGAAGGTATTTGTTTGTAAAATTTATATCTATATGCAGTATTATCTTCCCTTTTTGTAACAATTGAATTTCACCAGTGCATAGATTTTTTTTCTATTTTTGGCAGCATCATCAGATTTACCAGCCACTTCCTATAGACATGACACTGCAAAACCATGTTTCTGTGAGGAATATAGCACCAGAATCAGCGCCTTAATCCTCCTCCTCATTTGAGTTTGTGGCTTCCTTTCCATCGCACCATCATTGTAGGCCTATGTTTTAATGTGCCATCATCCTCGTGCATGCATAGGTGTAGAAAACTCCCAGAGAAAATTAAATTTGTTACCGACATAAAACCAATGCCATCGCCCCACGCCATTCTGATTGTTTATTGTTGCCAAATTCAGCGGGCTATAGATGGCATGGTCATTTCCCACTTCCGTCAAATCACACTGAATGCCGAGCTGCCACTTGGTGCAAACATTGTGTGATCACCAGGATGGAGTTTGTGTGGACGCAACTTGGTGTGATACCGGATTATGGCTATTAATCCGGTGTGGTAAAAACTCAAGTTGTTGGGCCCATCTTGACATTCTGATTGCCCTCTCTAGGGGGCTTTTGCACATGCACATGCATCTTGGATCAGATGGAGGGCAGACAAATTTGCTCCTTTGAAACAGGAGAATTATGATTTTTTTTTTGCATTTTTTTTCAATTCAAATTGCAAGCATCAAGACATAACAATGGGCATGTCTATAATGTATTTTGTGTTATTTCAAATATGCAAGACATATTGTTACTTCTAACTGAATAAATCTGTTTTTATAGCATTTCACATTTCTGTTTCACAGTAAGCATGCCTGCCAGCAAATGTAAACATAAACACACAATGTTACCAGATGCTAACTGGTCTGTAACATTATTACAGAAAATATTTTCAAGGGATATTTTTGTCTTTACAAGCTTTTGTTAGCATTGTCTGTCATTAGCAATCAAAATGCATCTTGTTTAATTATGCATGTTGTGAAAAATAAAGGCATTACAAAATATGTTCATGCGGAAAAGCGGGTGGACTACAGGGTGTCACAAAAACGTCACCTCTTTTTAATCATCCATATATCATACAGACCTTTCTTATTTTTTTTAAATTTAAAATTGGGTTGGGTTTCCTTATTCAGTTGAAAAGAGTGGATCAGAACCAGCCCAATTGACGGTCAGGACTGGCCTGCCCTTTGTGTTATTTGATTAAAATTGCCCTTTTAAGGGAAATTTTGTGTAAAATTAAGTGGTCACAGAGCAGTTACTTGAAATCATTCACTCTGAATCTCCAGATTCCCCCAAAGATCCTGGATGCACCAATTCTACAAAGCATACTAGAACCTTCAATAAAAAAATTGTCTTGAATTGTCAAATTTTAATGAGTGACATTTTTAGATACCCTGTAGATAGAAAAAGTCCATATAAGGCATGAAATAGCCCGTATAAGGCATGACTACCTTCTTCTTCTGATGGTCCGCCACTTGATTCTGTGACATGAAATAAGCATATAGGTTTATGTAATGAGGCATGACATATGGTCAGCTAAGATGATAACAGCAATGACAAGTGACACACCCCCTGGGCACTACCGGCCTAACTCTATAAGGAATCTAGCACTATTTTGATTGGGTTACTTGGAAGCTAGCTAAAAGGTAATACCTGGTAATGAGCAAATCAGAGATACTGTAAGAAGCATGGTTGATCTCACTGTGTGTACAAGTGCGTTTAAACGTATACTAGTTCCAGTGTATGATGCGTGAGCCTCGTAACCACTGTTAATGGTGGTATGGTTTAAAGGTGCAACGAGAGATTCAAGTCATCCATATTTTTTGTGAGATAGTATAACTCCTATAGATTAGACATGCAATAGATTCCCTTCCTTTTATTTGGTGACAGACATAGCTTAAAATGAAACAAAAGGCGATTTGTATCTGTCAAAGTTCACTAGAAAACATAGGCTGAAGTTGTATTTGCTCCATTACGAAAATTAGGAAATTTCACAATTTTTGTACCAAGAAACAGGTTCTCAGCTTAATCCTTACGATGGGAATATTTTGATATAAAGCTTTACACCAGTGCCAAAATCAGAAATTAAAATTTTTCGGGACACATGTTATTTGAAATATCTCGTTTGCACATTTAAAACAGAGATATAGAAGCACTATTTTGATTGGTTACTCAGAGGGCTACATCATTTTGCACCCTGTAATGAGCCAATCAGACAGATTGTATCATAGGCGGTAGTGTCCATGGGGGTTAATGTGACAACATCATGCATGCAGACCTGACACATCAAACTGACTCTGACCAGAAGTCACTTTTTAAGAAAAGATTTCTCCAGTGTATTGCAGAAATTATCACAATAACAGTTAAACAATCAATTTTAATACAAATCCACAAGTTTACACTTTGGGGTCCCAAACAAGCCCATATTCCTGAGGGGTCTCCAAACAAGCCTATACTCTTGCATGTGACATCTTGCTAGTTCCTACTGTTATGATTACAATGAAGCAGAGAAATGGCAAGACATGCTAAAAATACTGCAAGTAAACTTGCGTCATCCCCCTGGCAAGATGGCATCTGGAACATGACCCCAGATGACCTTGGTCCATGACTTGAAATCATCCACATATAAGAACCCGTTTTGCACCTTAACCTCAAGTCTGGTTCAAATCAGACTTCAACTTTTTGAAGGAGACCTGAAAAACAAAAACCTAACCAAAACCTTATCAAACTGGCAGTCTGGAACATGACCTCAGATGACCTTTGACTTTGGTCCATGACCTTTGACATAATCCACATATGAAGAAACCCCTATTGCACCTTAAAGGCACTATCAGTGATTTGCTAAATCAGAAAATTGAAAAAATCATCAAAAATCAGATTTTTGCATGTCTGTAACAAGTACAGGTACCCTAACGTATACCCTGCAAATGATAAGGCCACAAGCAAGCTAATAAGTACAAAATCGGATATTTTAGTCATTAGTGTCCGAACGGACACTTCCTACAACACATAATTGAATGGAGAGTCATATCTTTGAACACTGCCGTTTTCTTTCTTTTCTGTCAATTCTTTAGTTGTAAAAATGAACTTATGAGGATTATACAGATATATCCTTCACTTTTAAGCTATTTCTGCAAATTTAAAATATTTTGTCTCATCTGGATAAATCACTGATAGTGTCTTTAACCCCAAGTCTGGTTAAATCAGACTTCAACTTTTCAAAGGAGACCTGAAAAACGAAAACCTAACCAAAGTGGAACACACACATACACGCACACACACATACGGATATGCACACCCTCACAATATCCCCCTCTGCTTTACAAGCCAGGGGGATAAAAGCCACACGATTGAAACAATGTCAAGAATTAAATTTCCAACAACTTGCAGGTACTACAATTCAGCTAAATCTGTTCATGAATTTTTCAATTATCTTTACAACTAAATCTCAACAATTGTACTCCAAGATTAACTTGAGTTTGTTTGTATCTACATGTCTATTTATGTGTTTTTTTGTAAATATTTTTCAATTGCATACATTTAAGTTTATCAATGGCCACTTCACAGTGCTACTTTTTAGTTTTTTATTTAATATTTCCAAATTTTCTGACCTATTAATAGACATAATTATGCAACCTGAGCACATATATAGCATTAAAGGTCCATGTTCCGATTGCTAATAGCCTCATATCCAAGACCTCAGATTTTACCGAAATGGTCAAATATATGGTTGTCAAAAGAAAGCTAAATGCTTTAGCATATGCCCTGTCAAATCTTAGGACTAAACATATTTGGGGTTTGGATGTTAAAAAAAGCACCATTTTAGGCAAACAATATTAATTTTGCATGGTATTCTATGACTATGGGCTTACAAAATCACAATTTTAGCTCTCATACCAAAATGGATTGAAATATTGGTGGCAAACAGATCAAGTATTGGGGTCAAGGTCATTAAATCAAGATGAAAACTACAACGGGCCATCCCCCTTTAACCGGTTGGGCTTTATACTTGATATAACAGAATCTCATCAACGAAGCTCGATTTACCATAGTAAATTGGTATTCAAAATGGGATAACATAAATATCAGGTACTATCACAGAAAGACATATTTGCATATATCGGTCATACCTTCAAGAATGACATCATCAATGGCCACTGAAGAAGAGGATGGAAGCAAATGAAGAGGAAGGAGGAAGGAGAAAAATAGGGCGAGAAGAAAAGAATCAGGGCGAGGAAGAAAAGAATAGGCCAAGGAAGAAAAGAAATAGGGTGAGGAAGAAGAAACAGGGCGAGAAAGAAAAGAAATAGGGTGAAGAAGAAAAGAAATAGGGTGAGGAAGGAAAAAGAAAAAGGGCGAGGAAGAAAAGAATAGGGCGAGGATAGAAGAGAAAAGGGGAGAAGAAAAGGAAATAGGGTGAGGAAGAAAAGGCAGAGATGTAAGCATGGGAAGAAAAATAAAATATGGTTGAATCTGATGTAATATACTGTTTTCTATAAGTGAAGAGTGACTGAAACGTTGGTGTAGTGAAGAAAATCAAGTCAGAAATGTCAACGTTTGATCTTATGTCTACCAATTTACAGTTTTTGTTGAGTTTTTCATGTGTGACTAACAACCCTACAAGTTCATGGTGCCTTGCTGCATGGAGTTAGGCATTCAGAACCTTTAAGAGCAGAGCAGATTTGATGGGAAGAGGTCTGATTCCAAAAAGCAAGAGAAGAATGGAGTAACTACAAAAACCTCTGAGATTGAAATGGACCTAAAACCCAAATTCACTGCCAAAAAGCAGGGGTTTACTGCTTTGCCAATTTGCCCTTACATCATTTGGAGATTTCTCCATGAGGCATCCAAACAAAATTTAACTTTTCAACTTGTTTGAGATAAATAAGTACTTGTTTGAGATGCACAAGAAATTACTATATAATCCAACCTAGAAACATTACTACATGAGCAAGAGACTACTTCTTACGGCATCTCTGATTGGCTCATTGCTAATATACGGCATCTGTGATTGGCTCATTGCTAATATACGGCATCTCTGATTGGCTCATCGCTAATATTCGGCATCTGTGATTGGCTCATCGCTAATATACGGCATCTCTGATTGGCTCATTGCTAATATACGGTATCTCCAATTGGCTCAAAATCTTTGTGTTGGAATTAAAGATAGCCACCAAAAGTGCTCAGTTCAATAGTACACCAATCCCATAAGGTATTGTGTGCATAAAGAAAAAGAATTCAGCAAGCTGAACTGCCCAATGAAGTTAATGATAGAATTTAATAGTCCACAATCTTAAGGTTGACAGGTTGAGTCATGGCGATATAATGATTTCACTGTCTCAAAAATTAGCAAAATTTGACTATTATCTTACTCTTTGAGGCAAATTTCAATTTCTACCCAAATGTGGTTCTTGTTTGGGATAAATTATCCCTTATTTGGAATAACTATTTCTTCTTTTGATATCATCTTGTCAATTGACAACATAGGAGCTGAATCCAAAATTTTGTTTTATCTTGCTTGATTACTTTCAACATTTCTGACTTGACGATGATTACAAGTCACACAGTGCATACCTTGAAACACCACCTCAATCACTTGATCAAATTTAACTAGATAGGTAGGTAGGTAAACAAAGAATTAGTTAACAAATGCATGCTGAGGAAAGGTGGGAGGATGGGTATGAAATGAAATCAAGGATAGAGGGATGGGATTCAGGTGTTGGTATGGATTAGGATAAGGTTACAGTCAAGAACTTAGGCCAGGAAAAAAAGCAAGTTTGTCTCAGAAGACAGCACGCATTTTGTTTAAAATTGGTCTTTTATCGCATAATTTTTTTAAACGTTTTTCCTCACTTGAAAGGGTTTTTTTTTTAAATTTCAGAAAAAAAATGAACTGAAAGTGGGTCAACAATGAAATAAAAAAATAACAAAATCCTGCATTTCGCATTAGCATTTTTCTCAAACAAAAACAGAAAACAAAACAAAAAAACATTTCTTCTGAGACAAACCTTTTGCCTTACAGGATTTAGTGACATAGAAATAATTTTAACATTGACAAACACTCAACAACATGTAATCACAACATCATCTAATTTTGTTTCACTTTCTGTAGAGCTTTGACCATGCTCTTACTGGAATTTCTCCAAGGAAATCCAAAATTGCTTATAATCCCTAATATATAATCCATCACTTCAAAACAATGCCATTATCTGCTGTGACATGACTCTCTCCTCCTTTCCTTTAGAGCCAGCCCAAAGTATCTATTTCTACTGTAAACCATTTAAAAGAGGATTATTAGCCTGAAGATTTGAAGTGAGCCACAAACACTTATAAAAAAATACAACAAGCAATATGGACCATATTGTTGGTAGCACTAAACCTGGTGAGAACACACAGATCCCTCTTTTTATGTCATCCATGTGACCCCTATTTCAAGGATTATGTCATGAAGTGTACCGTACCTATTTTTGTAAGAGAGATATTGGCATTTGAACTGTTTTTGGACAATGAAGCCCAAGAATACCTTTGACCTTTTGATCATGAAATTTAACCCTACCCAAGTTCAAAAGTAAAATTACAATATGAGAGAAAATTTAACAAAACCAAAATGGAACATACCCACATACCGCACGAACACATACGGATATCGCACCCTCACAATATCCCCCTCTGAATCCCCCTCTGCTTTTTCACGCAAGGGGGATAAAAAACGCCACACATGATTGAAAAATGTCAAGAATTAATTGCAACCTGTAGATTGCAGTACGTACAATTCCAGCTAATCTGTTCATGAATTTTTCAATTTTTATCTTTACAACTAATCTCAACAATTTTACTCCAATATTCAAATTGGCATAATGTGATCCTAGCACATTCTTTTGTTTATATTATAATATCCAAGAAATATTATTCCTTCCAATATCAGTTGATTCTGATTTGCCTTTGATGCATGAAGTGAATTAAGTATTATCGCGCTGTCCATAGACCAATGTGTTTGTAGATTTCGTCCTTTACAGACATGAAACTACGAAATAACGAATTACTCCTTGAGTTTGATCCGGATTTTGCACGTAAGATTAGTCACCATACTATACTTGGGCCAACGGTTCAAAGGATATAAAATCTACAATAACCTTGAGGTAAATCGGGGGGACGAGGCGTGGTCACAAAATGCCCCTTTAACTTGTGTTTGTTTTGGCGTCTACATGTCTATAATGTTTGGTTTTTTTAATATTTTTTCAATTATTACATACTTAAGTTTATCATCCAATGGCCACTATCAAAGTGCTTCCCTTCCGTAATTAAGTTTTGTAGTGTCCTTTTCCAAATTTCTGACCTTTAATTGAGCTCTGCAACATTAGCCCATATATAGCATTAAGGTCCATGTCCCGATTACTAATAGCCTCATATCCAAGACCTTAGAATTTTACCGCGTGGACAAAAATATTTGTTGTCAAAAAAAGCTACTGCTTTAAGCCTATGCCCTGTCCAAATCTTAGACTAAAATATTCGGTATGGATGTTAAAATAAGCACCATTTTAGTCAAACAATATTATTTTGCATGTTATTCTATGATATGGGCTTACAAATCACAATTTTAGCTCATATCAAAATTGGATTGAAGATTGGTTGGCAAAGAGATCAAGTATTGGGGTCAAGGTTATTAAATCAAGATGAAACTACAACGGGGCCATCCCCCTTTACTAGTGTTGGTCCTTATTACTTGATATAACAGATATCTTCATCAAAAGACAAGCTATGATTAACTACTTGTAAACTGTGTATTACTCAAATGGGATAATAAATATCAGGTACTTATCAGCACACAAGAAAGACCGTATTTGCCATATATG
The DNA here is from genome assembly GCA_023653785.1 of Ophioderma brevispina. NCBI lineage: Eukaryota > Metazoa > Echinodermata > Ophiuroidea > Amphilepidida > Ophiodermatidae > Ophioderma > Ophioderma brevispina. Next base: position 37,671 of record JAMKCH010001425.1, read on the forward strand.
GGCATACCTTTCAGAATGACATCAATCATGGTCCACTGAATGAATGGACAATGAGAGGAAGAATAAAAGAAATAGGGGAGGAAGAAGAGAAATAGGGCGAGGAAGAAAAATAGGGCGAGGAAGAAAATCAGAGATTAAGCATGGGAAGAAAATAAATATGGTTGTAATCTGATTTAATATACTGTTTTCTACTGTTTTCTATAAGTGAAGTGACTGATCCGTTTTTTTTTTTTTTTTTGTGTATAGTGAAGTAAATCAAGTCAAATGTCAACGTTTGATCTTATATGTCTACCAATTTACGTTTTATGTTTTGTTGAGTTTTTTATGTGTGGACTACAACCCTACAAGTTCCAATGTGCCTGCTGCATGAGTTAGGCATTCAGAACCTTTAAGAGCAGAGCCGATTTGATGGAAGAAGGTCTGATTCCAACAAGCAATAGAAGAATGGAATAACTCCAAACCGCTGAGATTGAAATGGACCTAAAAACCCAATTCCCTGCCAAAAAGCGGGGTTTTACTCTGCTTTGGCCATTTGGGTCCCTTACTCATTTGAGATTTCTCCATGAGCATCCAACAAAATTTAACGTTGCAACTTGTTTGAGATAAATACATACTTGTTTGAGATGGCCCAAGAATTACTATATAATCACCTAGAAACATTACTACTGATCAAGAGACTTACTTCTTACATCCGCTCTGATGGCTCATTGCCTATCACGCACTTCTCTGATTGGCTCATTGCTAATTAACGGTATCTCCAATTGGGCTCCAAAATCTTGGTGTTTGGAATTAAGATAGCCCCAAAAAATTCTCATTCATAGTACAAACACCAACCAATCCCAGAATGTATGGGTGGGCATAAAGAAAAGAATTCAGCAAAGCTTAACTGCCCAATGAAGTTAATGATAGAATTTAATAGTCCACAATCTTAAGGGTGACAGGTTGAGTCATGGGGACATATTTCCTCCGTCTCAAAAATAGCCAATTTGACTAATATCTTAGTCTTTGAGGCAAACTTCAATTCTAAAAATCTATTCTTTCTACCCAATGTGTTCTTTGTTTGGGATTAATTCTCCCTTTTTGAATAACTATTTTCTTCTTTGATATCATCTTGTCAATGACAACATATAGGAGTGAATCCAAATTTTGTTTTATCTTGCTTGATTACTTTCACATTTCTGACTTGACGATGATTACAAGTCACACAGTGCATACCTTGAAACACCACCTCATCACTTGAATCAAATTAACTAGACCGGGGTAGGGTAGGTAACAAAGAATAGTTAACAACTGCATGCTGGTTGGTGGGGTAGGGGGTGTGTAATGGAAATGAAATAACGGAAGATGATGGTATTCTGTGTTGGTATCAGATTAGTATAATGTTCCAGTCATGAACTTCTAGGATGTAGTGACATAAAATGATTAACACTGACAAACCCTCAACAACATGTAATCACAACATCATCTAATTTTGGTTTCATCTTTCTGCTCCAGAGCTTTGACCATGCTCTTACTGGAATTCTCCAAGGAACTCCAAAATTGCTTTATAATCCCTAATATATAATCCTCACTTACTGTCAAACAATGCCATATCGCTGTTACAATCTCTCCTCCTTTCCTTTAGAGCCAAGTATCTATTCTACTGTAAACCATTTAAAAAAGAGGATTATGATCCGAAGAGTTGAAGTGAGCCACAAAACACTTATAAAAAGATACACAAGCAATATGGACTCATATTGTTGTAGCACAAACCTGGTGAGCACACACAGATCCCACTTTTATGTCTCCATGTGACCCCCCTATTTCAAGGATTAATGTCATGAATTTACCTTACCTAGTTTTGTAATGAAGAGATATTAGGGCATTTGAAATTTTTTTGGACCATGAAGCCCAGAGTTACTTTGACCCGTTTGATCATGAAATTTAACCCCTACCCAAGTTCCAAGTAAAATTACAATAATTAGAGAAAATTAACAACAAAATGGAACCCTACTATTAGAGACAGATGGTCAAACAACTCTGCTACATATGAACATAAATACTCAAAATACAGGTATAAAACACAGATTAAGAGGTTGCTAATAGCCTTTTGGATGACAGTACTAATTTAATTAAAATTACTAAGACACCTAAGAGTGAAAAACAAAATTAGATTATCTAACCATAAATAAATTTCGTAAAATAAGATTGTACCCTATCACTATGACTGGTGAGACTTCATTCCGAATTCAATAATATCACACCATTTTCAATCATGTTGTATTTCAAAATTATTGCAAATAACATCTTCATTTGAAACACTGGTACAAGGAAAGGACTGGTGAGATGAAACACAAAAATATTGTACAATAAATTTAATGGATGTGGAACATATTGCATCCATGGAACACAAACTGATGCACATAAAATAGTGCTCCTACCTGACTTCTCCTGGGGCTTGTAATCCAGGTTAACTACATTGATGATGGGAGGGGTTTAGGGAAGGGATCAGTGGCAAGAAATTGGTGAGTGAGTGAGAAAGAGATAGAATAAATACACCACAGTTAATATCACCAAATAAATGAAAGTACAGATGTTAGTAAATGCAAAGAAATTTAAGGAAAGAGATATATATTGATATCTGTGCTTCCAACTTTACGCACTTTATGTTAAACTAAACGAGCAGTGTAAAAATTTTACTGATATGATGGGCCAATCACGGCATGGCATTCAGAAATTGTGCTTAAGTCAACTAATCAAACCTGATTCACAAAAAATGTGCTCCTGAAACACAAAAATAAATATCAAACAAGTGTAGTCCTTGTGCTATGTCTACGATAGCCATGATGGCATGGGTAAAGTGCTACCAGTTAAAATCGGCATGCTAAACAAGCACACGTCTTTTATAACAGGTAATACAGCAGGATCTGCCAAGGTCGAAGTACAAAACTAACCAAAATAGAAAAGATTTGCACAAATTTATACTGATTATACAATCATCAAGGCAGGTACAAATCCCATTTGAATTTGGATTTGATTTTTTTTTTCTTGTAAGATTTGTGCTACATCTTCATTTGCATCTTAATCTATTCAACAACATAATGATTCAATGACCATGGTGACACATCACAGAGATAACTGTAGCAAAAGTACAGTAACACTCACCTAGTGTATTCAACAAGTAGGAAAGCACAGAAGGTCATGTCACAATAAATATTATTGACACAAAATTACACAGGGTTGACTAAACATTCCTACAAGGACAATGGAGAATCGCTTTTACTTCACGTGCCTGCCACAGTATCACAAGACTTTCTTGCTAAATGGTGGCGGGAAAACCACTCACCCTGAAATGGAATGTTTGGGTTCATAATAATGTATTCAGCATGAATATATCATCATCCCCATGGCACAGTTCAATGCATTCCATTCAGAAAATACACCCCCTGGTTTTTGGGTATGATATATGATACCCAGAATGCACAAGTCCATTCATGTTATAGCATACAAATGCATAGCTATTTGAACTGTGTCCTTGGTAGATGAGAATAATGTAGCTCCTATAGTAATAATACTACCAGAATTTGTATAGTATCTTTTCCTAAGAATTCAAAGCACTGTTGCCTGGGGTACTGAAGATTTGGTTTGCTCAGGGCCCCGAGGTGTGTGGCCAAGAATTCAAATCCTAATCTAAGGGTCATTTTGGTAGAAAGAGGCATAGCCATTATGTAAACGGGAACCACTGGGAGAATGAAATCATGATATTTATCAACAGCTCTTACACAAATGAAATCAAGAAGTGAACACCCCAATAAAACCCAACAGACACCTCGCTTGGGTTTAAACCAGAGGGTGTATCGAGTCAATTCCACAATGCGACAGTTTTGGGAAATTACACCTCATTAAGGTCATGTGATATCACAAAAGTGCTATTCTCAACACATAAAAGCCCTGACTTTTACACTCATTTTGGCCTACAAGGTGCTGGTACTTTTTTGCATGATAATAAAATGCCCTGTAGTTCTTGAACTTCTTTAATACTTTTTATCCTTAAATGCTGACATGTGTTTAGTATGGTACAGTATAGACACATTGCAATGCATTGTGGGATTGATTCAAAACACCCTCTGGGTTTGAACCATGGGGCTTCATACTGGAGATAAACATAACTGCTGGATTACCTTCCCCTTGTTCATATCATTAGGAAGTGAGAATATGTCAATTGCACCACCTGTTTTTTAACAAAGATCCACCATACATAAACATGGTTGTACTGAACCGTGTACTTGGGATGAGCATACTGCAGGCTATAATGCACTGTGATGTATGGAAATCATTTTACTTAAAGACTCATATTGACATTAGCATCACCAAAACTAGGATATTCTAATTACTGATTGATCAGCATCCAGTTATTTGGACACTGATCAATGCCAAATGACATGTTTGGCATCAATTCAAAATCTGTATTTCTGGTAAGTGACTCAGTCCCCTTTGTGGGTCTGAGTACTAACACTAGGAATGATCAAGACTTTCATTTTTTGTTTTGTTTGGGATGGGACCTTTATTTCTTAAATCAAAATAATTAAAATCAAAAACTTATGGGTTATCAATTGGTAAGGGTGCTAATCTCCTCAACACCTCCACCCCAATTGGCCAAGTAGGGTCGGCTGGTTGCATTTGGAGGGGGGGGGGGGGACAAATTACTATAAAGATCAAAAAATCAGCAAAATAATTTGCAAAATATTTAATGAATTTGCTCATTTTAAATTAAAAGCAATCACAAAAAGCAGCCTAACTTACAGCATACAGCATATTAAAAAACATAATTCCCAAAACACCAAAGCATTGATTGGTCCGGCCAACAGGACAGGTTTAATTTATTTAATTATTAAAGTTAGAGCAAGCACTCAGAAGTAATCCAACAGTTGATAAGACCCTCTAATAGGGTATCCCTCGAAAAACCTCTGACCAGGACGGCTTGGACAACAGGGGTTACCACCCGGACTCTTCTCAAAAATGACTGTGAATACATGTACAGGTATGACTCTTGCACATGGGACAATAGCTTACATCCCCTCCCGATAACATGTTTTCTCGTAGTTCTTGCCAAGTCAAAATGAACCATGGGGAGAGCAGAACTTAGTTTAATCATAGTTCTCAGTATACAAAAATTAAACCAGAATTTAGCAAAAGATATATTCATTCTTTCTTTTTCTGTGACCACCAAAAGGATAATCTCACAATAAGCTTTCAGACATTTTTCAAACTCAAGGTGCACAAAAGTAATATATTCCACAAGTTTAGGTTATAACAATTTGTGATGCTTACATAAAACCGATGTTTCAATAAACATGCTATTCGCAGGTATCTTTTTCCCTGCAGAATGAAACTACAACACCAAAAAACAGCGGCAGAAAAGCACATGATTGCAAAAATTTTTTCCCTATGCAGTTGTCTTACTCTTTAATTAAAACAATTTTTTACAACCCAATCTGAAAACAACGACATAAAAAGTAGGGGCATGCAAGTAAGAGCTATCACCCAGGCGACTGTCAAAATCAGAGAAAGTCCACAGTGAGAATCCTGCCATATAGGCCACAAAGGTCATGACTTGAATATACACCCTCTACAGTCCAAAATCCAAATAGATCTGTGTACGATCACTTGTCAATAGGATAATTCTGGTCAATAATGGTCTTTCATTATCTGTCCAATATTGGTCTTTTTATCATCTCAATCTCATTTTTAATTCCAGATACTGTAGGCTTTTGTTCATAACATGTTCTTGATTATGAATTTATCTTGTGGGCCACCTTTTTTTTTTTGATATGGAAAAATGGTTGTCAGCAACTGAAAAACTTTACAGTGTAGCCGAGACAGAAAACAAAAAAATAAATCAGATGGTCAAACTGTGCACTCTTATATTTGTATTTTGGTTGTCATATAAATGGACTTTCAAACAGCTGTGTTCAGATTGGGAGGGGAAAAGACAAGCATAATTTTGTTTTAGCCATGTCTGTTTAGATCTTAACTGCTACCCCTAACACCACCAAAATACCAAGCGTGCTACCATCATGGTATTTTGGTTGTATTGGAGGGATAGTCAGGATCAACATCCCATAACAAACATCAGTGACCATTAAAATTCCCTGTGGTGTTGCAGTCCTTGTGGTTTTTGTGAGTATTTTAGGGTTTCTTATCGAGGTTAGAATAGAAGCGTACCTCAGAACTAAAAGAAATATAAAGAATCTCTTTAATTCTGCGGTAATACTGCTTTTGAGAAATTTGAGAAATATTTTCTACTAAGCAAATCTATTCATTACTCAAAATGTAAACATATCTTAAAGCTATATATAGGGTACTGTAAGCAAACATAATATAACTTAGTAAACAAAAGACAATTTATGATCATGATGAACAGCAGATATAAAGAAAATCTTTAAATTCTTTAGTGCCTGAGTTACATCCTTCTGTTGTCAACCCGTGTTATGAAGTTGGATGAGCTGGTGGGATAGTATGAACCAACACACTGAATCACTAAAGGTTGTATAGGGTGAGATGGCTTCAGCTTCAGGACTAGGTTTATGTTGGTCTTTTTGGATGGCGTCTCTTTCTTAATCGGCGCTGGCGTTTTCTTAATTGGAGTGGCTTCTTTCTTGGCCGTATTGGTTCTTTCTTGCAGGTGTTGTCGCTTCATTGGTGTTGAGGGTTGAGCGGTGCGGGTGATGAGTTCTTTTCTTAGTGATAGACCTAGATGGTGAGTTCTGTGTTAGTCTTGCTACGCGCTGTTAGGGGTTAGAGCTTTTCTTGATTGGAGGAGGCTGTGGACTGTGTAGAGATTTATTCCTGTGGCAAAAAAAAATTGAAATTGAATTTGTTAAAAGACTCGGTTAAAATTCAGAATTTGACCTAAAGACTAACACTCAACAGGGGTTGAACACTAATCCACTCATATTAGTCCTGTGGTTTACCCTGTTATCAGTGGCGGCACCAGACTTCATGAAGTAAAAAAAATCAGGAGGAAGAGTGACATTTTTGGGGTAACACATTCAAAATTAAGAGATTTTACGCAATTTTGGACAAAATGATTTTTTTTTTCAAAATTATGATTTTTGGTTCAAAATTGTTGTTTTTTACCAAAAACTTGTCTTTTTTTCTGGACGCGGAGGGGGAAAACTGGGGGATACTCCAAGGCTAAGCACTGCTGTAAGTCCCCACCCCAGCTGGAAGCCATGCTGTAATTCACCCCTTTTATTTTTTCCAAAGGATCAAGTATGACAAAGTAGCAGCATCCAAGATTTGGAATCAGTGGTCCAATATTGCCTAATAACCTTCAAAACTGCAGACTTTCTGGCAAATTGCAAGCTCCTTTTGACACGGCCAATTTCTCATGGTAGTTACCCCACAGCTACCACCGAGTAGACAAGGGATATAGACCACTAGACGTTACCTAGCCGGCCAGGATTCCCGTGATTTTTGCCGCACCACACAGCGGCTGTCTCCCCAGTCGTGGACGGCCAGCTACGTGGTGACACCGGCTCTCATGGCGCGCCGATAATTTCATGGCCCATTTTTTGTTAGATATTTTTGGCATATAGTTGCCTTTGATTAATTGTGCAGGAATATGGGGGTTTTGATCATGCCCGATTTGGATTTAGTAATGATTTTCCTAAAAAAACGTTCAAAAAAATGCTAAACAGTGAACACGTGTATAGCGCCCTCATTTCGTGAAATTATCATCCACTCTCAAAATGGCGTGGTGGTAACCGCGGATGTAGCTACGTTGTACTGCGTGTCTACTCCGGTACGTCTACACAACATCCACCTTCTCTCCACCTAGTGGGCAAATACGGGGTAGCCATTGGGGTAGTTACAGCAGAGTAGCCACCCTCATGTATACCTAATAAAACCGTGTACTTTGTAAGCCATATCTTGCAGCTACTGTATTGCAACTAGCCCAGTGTTACTGTGCAGTAGCTGTCGCGGTAGCCATGTGTAGCTGCGGATAGGCTTACCCCGTGAGCAAGAAAATGGGCCGTGTATATGTGGCAAAGCCTGAACCCTGCTTGGGACCGGTCATGGAGCATCGCCTGTTGAATCGCGTTCATTTGAGAAACATGCAATCAACATTGGTAGAAGGGGTGTGTGGTTACAAAGTGCCAATTTAGGGTTTGAGAATAAAATTTTGGGAAAAGTTGGGTCTTTGGGCTAATGTTATAGTCTCGGAACTGAGAAATCTGTGTGAGCCCACATTATTTTAGTGGAGAGCCAGTGTCTTTTTTTGGGCTGCCTGGATGGCTGCATACATATTAAAATAGTGGAGTCACCCCTGCTGATAATGGTGCTGAAAATAAACAAGCCACAGCATACCAAACCAGTAACAAAAATCTTTTTTTAATTGTTAGTCAAGCGAGAGGAAGATAAACACTGTCTTGCATGAATCAGATTTATGTTAATGTATTTTCCATTACTAAAGAAAACCAACTGGATTACTCAAATTATGCAAGTGGATTTCCACAGCCAATCCAACAGAAAATACCATAATCAAAATCTCTATGCATCCAATATGGCCAATGCCATAATGTGAAGAGGCTTATGCAGATATTTTAATACTGAAACAGTTTTATACAAATCATTGCACTGTTTTGTTTTTCAGTTAACATTAGCCTATTTATTACTGGGAATGTGTACATAAATCTATAGCATCCATAAGGCTTGATTGAGATTAGTTATAGGTTTAACTTGCAGAACTGGTGCCGCCCCTCCAGCGCCGGGAATTTACACAAGAACGTAAATATTTTAAATGACATCCAGGAAGGATGCAATAATTTGGTTTGTATGCCATAAAGACAAAGCAGAATTATAGAGAAATTATAGACCTAAAGAGAGTAAATAAGTTGGCAATTGTAGCACATCAGGTCATAGTGAAACACCACTAACTGCCTATCTATCAACATATAAGCACTATTTTGATTGGTTGCGTTACTTATAAAGAGAATATCGTATAAGAGCAAATAGACTATACTGTAAGAATGGTGGTGTGTTTTAATCAGAATATGGAAGACTATTTTGATGGCACTCAAATGGCATCTCATGTTGGGTGCTCTATGAACCAATCAGGTACAGGTGCGGATCCAGGGCGGAGGGGGCGCGTGCCCCCGGGAATTCTGCAAATTCTGCAAAATCAGGCCCATTTAGTCATTCTGGATCAGTACAGGGCCCCCCCCCCCATCAGCCCCACGGTAATTTTGACGTTTTTAACATCCTGGATCCACCCGAGGTAGCTTGTATCATATCGAGGGTTGGCATTCGAAGGAGTAACTCAGCACTGAAAGAAAATTAAAGAATTTCTTGCATTCTGCTGTTCATATTTAAAAATGTTCTTTGTTTAATAATGTTAATGTTTGCTGACAGTACCATATATGAGCTTAAGAGATGTTTACAGTGTGAGTAATGAATAGATTTGCTTAGTTAGAAATATTAAACATAACCATCTCGAGAAAAGCAGTATTACAGCAGAATTAAGAAATTCAATATTCTTCAGGCTGAACGGTTCCGTCTTATGTGTCAACCCTCGATATGTGGTAGTGCTCAGGGGTTCAACATTTTAGTCTAGGTTCGAGAAAAAAAATGTCAAAAGATCCAAATTTTGAATAAGTCTGGAGGGAATTGATAAAGTTGCAAGTTTGTATTATGTTGAATTTGTTGGAAATATTTGCATTTGGTAGTTAAAGTAATTGAATCCTTAGGGTTGACATATTTTGAAAACACTATACATTATCCTTGGAATGGCTCTCGGGACCCAGTACCTTAATAAAGAAGCAGTGTAACTTCATGCTTTCATTAAGTGAAAAAGCAACTTGATTACAATTCATCTCATTAATGGCTAGAATTCCCTAGTATCCCTCAAATCAGTTGCCAGTAAATTCTTCTTAAGATTCTGAAGACTTAATTTAAGCAAAGTCATTCATTTACTTCATTAAAAAATTTTTAACAAATTCTTTAATAGCTTGTTCTGTGTGCCACCAAGGGGACAGATCATTGTGTGAGTGTAAGAAGAGCTAAGGGCAATAGCTGCCATGTGTTAATCTGTGTGCTGCCATGTATTGGAATAACAGTTGCTGAAGAACCATTTCAAGAGCCAAAAGAGTGGCATATAATAAGTTTGACAAGTGGCAGCTACTGCACTTACACTTCGGCAGTCAGAGACAAGATGATCTTGTGTTGCAAACATTGAGTCTACATCAGTGGACTTGAAGTACAATAAGACGATAATCAATAATAATTCTTCCAAGGTGTGAATACAGAGGATTAGCCTAGAAACACCACTAGATCCATGTCTGATTGGTTTGTATTGTGACAGCACATTCAGGGCATTAATTGGTCAAACAATGCCACTACTTGCCAAGTTCTGCCATAAAAAGTAGAGGTGCTAACTGGCAGCAACACTGAGGGAAATGTGACATAACTTTATGCAATGGATATCACTGGTTTCTTTCCTATTGTTAATTGACTGCTACCAGTTCAAGCTCTACATCAAAAATTTTAGGACTGTTCAAGATATTGGAACCAGAAGGCCATTCAATGATATGGAACATGCTCAAGATAATGTTGACCTTGTTCCAGTACGGAAACTATTGCCTTTGGATGCTAGTCAAGTCAGGGCCTTTATATTTTATTCTTATTATGTCGAGTAAGTTGTTAGTCTAGTGGATTATTTATAATTGATAAAAAAAATGTACGCAGTGCACGCAAATGGTACGTGTTGGTTTATTATTGACAATGGGGGAATATTTTGACGCTTAATTAATTATGAAATAGAAACATTTAATTCGTTTTGAGTTTTAAAAAACCGATCTAAATAAGAACTGAGAAAAAAAATATGATTGTTTTATTTTGCCTATCTATATCATGTCATATTGGAGGGAAGTCTACTATTTCTATCGTAGTGGATTACCGTTGCACACTACTCCAAATTATTGGACTGCACTCATCTTCTGCAGGAGTATGTATTAGGCTGGGTCCAATATATTCTGTGTTTCAAAATATCACAATCATCTTCTCTATCAATTCAACATACCTGGCAAGTCCTAGGACTTCTTTTTCACATCAGCATATGATGCATTCCATAGGTACTAGGGTGACGGAGAACGCCCCCGGGTGTGTTTTCTTACTGTATCGGTTGGCCATCCCCTCTTGCGGTCGCGCACCGATGATGCCGGCAGTGTAGCAGGCATCTGTCTAGGGACGGCGGTCCTGTTCGCGTTGACCTCGGCGTAGTTGCCTTCTGTCGAAAGAACGGGAGATAAGGAGAATTGCTGGGTTTGGATGCCGGTTTCCTGATGTCATTGCTAAATCATATGGACATTGTGCATAGCGGGAATAGGGGGAATAGGTGGTCACAGCTGTAACTGGAAAATACCTTGGCAAATTTGTTCATCAAGCTTATCTTGTGCGGACAATTCAATATTGTAATATACCAGATCAATTACTTGCACTGGGCGAGACAAACACACACCAGAAACAATAGTTGCTGCGGATCTGATTTGAGCATGCTATCTTTTCAAAAATCACCTTTGAAGCTTTCCATAATTAACAACTGTGCTGTAGATTGCAGGTTGGTCAGTATCTTTGAGGGGAAATCTCATATTCACAGCTTGCCATTACACATAGAGATAAAGCTACAAGTGAACACGAGACTTGTCAATGATAAATCCACATATGTCCTGGCAGTGCAGTACATAAATGTGTACTGATTTGAATAAATAAACTACATATCCAACTAACCAACTGGTGTTTACGTACTGGAGTGATTCCTGCCAGCAGAATCAGTGGGAGGCTAGGGGACATTAGACATGCTTGCCCGGCCTTCAATGGACACAGTAACAGGTCAATACCAAAACCAAACAAGTGTTCAGTCAATTGAATAACGATTGAAGCTGAAATTTGAGCAACCTGTTGTATCTATTGCAGTGAGTGGGAATTAAGGATTGATTAATTGATTGATTGTTTGATTGATTAACAAAATCATCACTAGGGGTATCCCTGTTATGCATGAATCTTTGCTACTAGACTCATAACATATTTCATTCAGTGTTTGGAATTGATTTCAGAGTTCACTGGGCCATGACAGGCATAATAGCAGTGTGACCTCCGCAGTGTTGGTGGACAACTTCTTTTTATTTTGTGTCCAAATTGTAGAAGGTCAAAGTTCAAAGGAGAGTCTCACTACCCACCTTCATACACCATATCTGATTGGCTACTTTCATCATATATTCATTTCAATAGCCAGTTAAAATGCAGCTATTTTATTCAAGAAATTCTAATTTGGGGAATAAGAAATTTAAAAGTTTGTTCAATTCATGTGAAATTGTAACATCAAATAAAGAGTATTTTGTTCATGATCATCTTAAGAATAAAACATGAGGGCACTTAAGTCAATTTAGAAGTTGCTTGTGGCATGAAGTAACATAGTCATTGCAATAAACTTTAGTATTTGTTTTATATTCAAGTATTCCTCAGTAAACTAAGACACTGGTCGCCCAGGAGGCCCTGAAACAGCATTTTGAAATAATTGAGATTTTGATTGAAAGGGACTACCAATTTATTGCTTTTTATTTTTTTACACTTTTAATATTTGCTAAAAAAACAAACAAAACAAGAAGAAGAACCTGTATTTTGAGCATTATAATGAGTATGAAATTAGCAATTGGGTGTGAAGTATTAGCCTTTTCAATTTTTCTTAATAATCTGTAGTTTTTGACGGGCTTAGTACGTGAGTTGGATGATGTTCTCTGCGAGTAGAGTGGGCCTGGGGTGTGTTGAGTTGGCGTGGGATGTGCTGACTTGATATCCTGGTGTTCCAGAGCTGTTTATCAAGAGACAAAGAAATAAGTCAGCATCGCATATGCCAGTACTCAAAGATTCTTTAAACCTTCATCAATTAATCACATTTATTAGTGGATACCTTAAGTGGATTCTGTTAACACAGCAATGTCAAACTGATGAAATTTATTTTAGGGTTTCGTACACCCATATTGGTAGTCTCTGAAAGGATGACTAGGAGTGTCACTGATTTATCATTACTAATCTGTTCATACACAAAATTCTGTCTACCCTTGTGTAAATTCAGCGTGTCTTGTATAAATAAATTCGTGGTTAAAGACCAGTTGACAACCAGAACACAGTTCATTCAAGTATATGTTATTGGTCAAAACAGAGATAATGTATGCACGTTGGTACTACTCATCTATTCCACTCTAGTAATACTTGAAAGGATCGGCCATAAATGATGTGACAGAGACGTTTTCTAACACAAGACTGTTTTGTTACCTGCCATTTGGTACCACAAGCCATCTTCTGAGTGATATATACTGTGTGTAACAATTTTGTTTTCAATGGAAGTAATGCAGTCAGGGCGGCAATAAATACCAAGATGGCATGGATACCCATAGTTTGTAACATTAGCACCAATTCTCCAAATAGCTTTTACACACCAATAACATTATTCAATACACAATGTCTAATTTAAGCAAAACATGGTTGAAATGGAATGTAGTTTTTTGGCCTATTTCTTTAAATTAGGGAAGTGGTTGATGAAGAATGCGGGTTTTACAGATATGTGTGTACGTGAGAATGGGAGTTAGGTTAGGTAAGAATGAGGTTTATGATTAGGGTATGATTTACTGTTAGAATTGAGGTTAAAATTAGGGATCGGGTTAAGGACTTCCCTTAAAAAAACGGCCAACTCGATCCATATGCTGTATTGCAGTAAGCTTGCCTGCATAGGTATTGTTTGCTTGCCTTCTTACATCACATGTCACAACACATCATTAATTTTTATGCCCAAAGTATTATCAGCTACCCGTCACTGCAAGTGTATGCTTCAAATATAAGATTTGTAATGTGAACAAATTGATAAACATCCTACAATCTTAGAGTTGAACTACTACTTAAAAGTGAACAGCATTCCTATTATTTTGCGCATTTGTTTTTAATGTGATAGAGACAATTTCTTTGTAGAGTTTTTAAATAATTTATAGTGTGCATATAACTGAAATATAACTGCACACATTGCAGTATACAGCTTGTTGAAATGATGCATTTTCTTAAATGTGACAAATCACTTTTTTTCACAAATTCTGAATGACCCATCTTAGAGCAAGTCAGACAAAATTTCATCCTTTAATTAAAAATGTACATGTTTCTGTAAATCCCATATAGCTTAAACACAGGCTTAATGATTTGTCCCATATAAAGATTGTAATGGTGTCTTAATGACCATGTCATTTGGCGGCAATAACGATGATTCCTAAAAAACCCAAGGAAACTCAAAATACGTTACCAACGAACTGTCTCATTATTATCAGACCACAAACTGTACTCTTCCTAACACATCATGAGCTGCGGCTTGACCTTTTCCTTTTGTTTTACAGGGTGGACATGTTACTATAACCACCAAAGGTTGGCTTCCTTTCCTAATGATAAACACTTCAGCATCAACATCATCCCTATTAATTGCAAAGTTCAGAAATCAGAGAAACATAGATTACAAGGATACATGTGCATTGAGAATAGGGTAAACTTTCTCTGGACAGTTCCTTGGTAAAGGTAATCCGTAAATTTTGAATGCAGCAATGGCAAATTTCCACAATCTCCACTGAGAAATTTCTTTTTCCTACTCTTTTTTGATAAACACTAGTGTTGGGAGCTACATGTCCTAATAGTATCTTTACATTTTCCTCAGATTCCCTCCATGCAAGAAAAAAAAAACAGATCCTGATAACACTATCTCTCACCTAAGTGCTTCTGAGATGAGAAGCAAGCCACACAGACTTTGAGGAGCTGCCTTGATAATCTGAATTGGAACCAAAAATGGGCATATTTTACATTAATATTTAATATACTTTTTGAAACTCAAATAACCAATCAACTAAATTTATGCAAACTGAATTATGTAATAAGAATTCTGTCTTAAGCTATCCAAAAGTAAAAAAAAAGAACTTGGGATCATATTACACCTGCATTGGGAATGAGTTGAGAACCATTATGCGCCATTTGGAAAGTACACATTTTGATTTTGCAATAACATAAATCTAGCAAGCAAGTTAAACTAAATACTGTGCAAATCATATTTTGTGCAAATAGTCTTCAAAAACAATAAGCCATTCCCACGTTAGCCCATGCACGTCACTACTGCAACTTGAATTTGGCTGTGACTTCCACATTAACAAACTAATACGGTGGTGTTGACACGGGACAAATCAGTGGCAGATTTGGGGTGTCTCACTAACTCTGATGGAAGTACAAAACAAACATGAGCAAAATTCTTCTAACAAGTATCCCCCACTTCCCCTGTGTATTCATGTTTTTAGGTAATACCCCCCCCCCCACTACAAACCCCTTAAGAGCTACATGGATCTGCCACTAGACCTTAGTTCTATAGCAAATTGTGTGGACATTAATCAAAAAATACATATTATTTTGTACAATGCATGTACTAACATTTACTGCATTGTACAAAGTATGCAGTACACAAGGTTGGCTTTGTATGCTACTTTTGGCATGGATTGTACAATGATCTATGCACAATGTACAAGTAATGTACACTGTATGTACCTATATCTACATATTGCAGAGAATAAGGGCGACTATGTAATAGAAGGTATGGTTGTACAACGCTCTATGTACAGTGTACAACTACAGTACATTAGCTGTACCTAGATTGACTGCATTGTACTAACTATACAGTACACAAGGTTGATTTTGTATGTTGTACTAGATATGGATTGTACAAAGACCTATTGTACAAATTGTGTACATAATGTACATACATGATAGATTGCCATACTGAGTGGATGAAATTTAACGGGGAAGACATTTTTAAAAGCATGCATGAATTGAATAGGATCATAATGGAGGTAGTAAATGAAAGATTCAAAAAGGAACCCAGAAAAATATCAAATTGAAAACCAACATGAATTCCCTGAGAGAGATTATGGGGAGAAAAAAAGTGTTTGTTTGAAATATTGTTCACATGAATTTGAAAATCTTAATAAACACCATACTAAAAAACTTTTTTCACATTCAGGGGACATATAATGCATACAGACTGGTGGTATATTACCTGGCTAACATCATCAGTCAATATTACATTCTTTGGTATTATCTTAGAGAAATTTTGGTTGGGGGGAGCTTGGTAAGAACGGTTTAAATAAGGGGAAGTGGTCTTTTTTTTTCTTCTTTTTTTGTAAACTTTATTTTTGGTGAACTTAACCCCTCCCTAAAAACTAGACTCTTCAAATTTTCTTTAAATTTTGGACCTTTTTATAAAAAAAATCCAGCCAAAAAATTGACCTTTTCCCCTTTTTGTGGAATTGAGGGTGCACCTTCACACCCCCTGCATATGGTCTGATGCTTAGATCATTTATGTTGTGAAATTTTAAAAGATGTTTCACAGAAAATCAAATTCAGGGAATAAATGGCCACATTTGTGATCACTTTCAAAATTGTGGCTGATATCTCAACAACCAAAAACTACACATATAAGACTCATTTGAAAAAAAAAATATCATACTGATATTAAGCATTATCATGGCAATTTGTAATTTGGGAATTTGCAAAATGTTGTGAAAAAAAGGTGACTTTGTTGACTTGATTCTAGCACATGAAGGGGTAATGATATGGTTCACTGGTGTACAAATTCAACACAGACAAAACAATGTGTTTCTTCAGAGGCACCTACTGTTCATATCATCAATAACTCCTTGAGTAAGACCAGAAAATGAGGGAAAAGAGAAATCACACTAAGATTACCCTACTCTAAACCCAAACTCTAGTCTGTTTACTTCTGGATGGACCATTACCATGGCAACAAAGGCTGGGTCATAATGCCATCCTATCATTAAATGGGCATTACGTGATCATAGTACCCTCCTTTATGTTTGTATTTAAACAGATATATAATAACAAATTCCATTTGATTTTGATGATGGACTTCTATGTTATGAGCAAAAGTTCGTAACACAGGGCCTCATTGCCACTGTAGTAGTTCATGTCAATTTACAGACAAAGTACAAAACAGTTATTTTCTTGCAGAAATGAGTGAATCTGTGTGTAAAATTAAACACACATTACTTGGCCAAACAGTGTAGATGACATCAAAAAAAAAAAAAAAAAAAAAACACACCCCCTGCATATGGTCTGATGCTTAGATCATTTATGTTGTGAAATTTTAAAAGATGTTTCACAGAAAATCAAATTCAGGGAATAAATGGCCACATTTGTGATCACTTTCAAAATTGTGGCTGATATCTCAACAACCAAAAACTACACATATAAGACTCATTTGAAAAAAAAAAATAAAAAAATATCATACTGATATTAAGCATTATCATGGCAATTTGTAATTTGGGAATTTGCGAAATGTTGTGAAAAAAAGGTGACTTTGTTGACTTGATTCTAGCACATGAAGGGGTAATGATATGGTTCACTGGTGTACAAATTCAACACAGACAAAACAATGTGTTTCCTTAGAGGCACCTACTGTTCATATCATCAATAACTCCTTGAGTAAGACCAGAAAATGAGGGAAAAGAGAAATCACACTAAGATTACCCTACTCAACCCAAACTCTAAGTCTGTTTCTTCTGGTGACCATTACCATGGCAACAAAGGCTGGTCGTAATGCCATCCTATCATTAATGGGCATTACGTGTCATAGTAACCCCCGCCTTTTATGTTTTGTAATTCAACAGATAATATTAACAAATTCATTTAATTTTGCTGATGGACTTCTATGTTTGACAAAAGTTCATAACCCAGGGCCTCAGTTGGCTCTGTATAATTCAGGGTCTATTATTTTCTTGCGAAATGAAATGAATCTGTGTAAAATTAAACCCACATTACTTGGCCAAAAATTGTAGATGACATCAAATTTCGAGGTTTTTTTGGGGGGGGCTGGCAAGTCGGGACCCACCTGTAGATCCAAAATCCCCTTTTAATTTAGACATTCCAAAGAACTTCTACGCATTTTATATTTTCTCCAAAGTTTAGCTGTAAAATTGGCAATTATTTTACTGTACGCCCCCCTTCCTCCCCGAGCTCAACAATCTTACATTGATACAATAGTGTTAGGAAGTAGTGGTCCATCCTATACTTAACAGACTATAGAACCACTTCATGAGCCAAACCATGGGAGACCACAGAACATAGCTTAGGAACGCACCATTAGACTTCAAGGGGGGGAGTTGGGAAGTTTTGGGTGAGGCAGTTTTTTTTTTTTCGCTTGGCTTTTGAGGCAAGTTTTTTTTTTCTTCAAGTCCATGGCTGGATTTTTTTTTTTGCCTAATTGAGGCGTGTTTTTTCGTAATAGGTTCGGTGTAAAGTTTTTTTTTTTTTTAATGGAAAGAGTGGGAAGTTTTTTTTTTTTGGCTCAGATTGGTGGGGTGAAGTTTTTTTTTTTTAGAAAACTTCCAACCCCCCCTTGATCAAATGTGCGTCCCTTCAAGCAGGGGTGATACAATGCTAGTAGGATGCCGACAAATTCCTTAGCCTAGTATGAAAGGAAGAAACCACACCATTCACATGATTCCAGTTTTACTCCTCACACATTAGCCAAAGAAGAGTTTTTAACGATCCCTAATGCACTGTGCTGCAATTTATACAATTACTGTGACTAAGGGCAAAATCTACCTGACAGTAAAGGCACTATCAAGTGATATCATCATAATGTTTCCAAGTACTTTGAAATTTTGCAAGGAGTATTAAAAGTGAAGTCCTGTAGATGTCTTGTTATGTTTTTTCCCAAATGAAATTGAACT
This sequence comes from Ophioderma brevispina, assembly GCA_023653785.1. Taxonomy (NCBI): domain Eukaryota; kingdom Metazoa; phylum Echinodermata; class Ophiuroidea; order Amphilepidida; family Ophiodermatidae; genus Ophioderma; species Ophioderma brevispina. The sequence goes on from JAMKCH010001425.1 coordinate 56,474, forward strand.
AGAATTTCGCGGTTCTCGGCTTTGCTCCCATCGCTTATCAAAGCATATAAGCTGTGGGCCGCCCCATGACCTTTTTTGACCCTGCCCTTGACCTTTGATCTCACATCAACAGATGATGATCGCCTGGTGCACCCGATGACAAAATTTTGGTTCCATTGAACTTCAAGTTTTCAATGGATCAATGTTACATTTATTTAGCCCCATTTTTCAACTTGACCTCACATGACCTTGACCTTTCAACATGACCTTTTGACTCTCGCCTCAATCATTGAGGGAACCCCTTGTGCACCTATGACCCAAGAAAAAAAACAAAAAAGTTTGGTTCCATTGAAGTTAAACTTTTCAATTGAGGTCAATTTAAAAAAAAAACTTAACAATTTTTGACCAACACATCCATACACAACACACACACATACAACATACATACAACACAACGCACAACGGATTGCTAATCTGGTCATGCCAGCTATAGCTGGTGCCCCACAAAAAGGGTAAGAAAACAGCAGTGTAATGAAGATATGAATCGCCACTGAATTGCACATTGCAGTAAAAAGCATATGTATGGGCAGTGCTGACTAAAATTTTATCATTATTAGGCCTAGGTGCTCTCAAAGGATATGGTTAGGATACATAGACAAGCAAAAATCTTATTTTTGATGACCCCCAATTTTCTGAATTATCAAGTAACTGATAGTGCCTCTAACACACAAAGAAACTGTAACAAATTATTGAATAAATTGACGAAGTACTCAAATTAAGGGGACCTTTTTGGGAGAAAAAGGTCAACTTTTGAGCTGCAGTCCTCGCATATCTGATTTTGTGTGACCCCATTTCATTACGGTGTATTTTCAAGATGCATTATGGGATACGGTGAACTCCTCCTCTATCACTGTGAATCAATGTGACTACTGAATTGGCGTCTACCTAGCAGGGTCTTCAAACGGGGAAAATAAAAGAAAGAAAATGAATCAAATAGAAGAAGCCATCTTTGATTTCAAATGTTCTAAAAAGTTACATTTTAGTGAAATTGTTTTCCAAATTAAATTATTTACTACTAAACAGAATACAGGCAAGTGTGTGATGAGGAAATGAATGAAAAACAATGAAAAAATTGAACAAAAGCTGAAAAATGCAAAAAATGAAAAATGTGTTATGCCTTTAAACAGCTTGTCCCTTCAACTTCCTAGAATTAATATTATTTTACTTTTTAATTATAAAATGTTTACACAACTTAGCTCCTGCCAAAATGTTAATAAAAATTCAATAATGAAAAAAAAAAAATTATATGCTTATATTAATAATGTTGTTTTGATATTGGTGATAAAAGCTGGAGCTTATTCAAGCAACTGATGATTTCAACAGCCTGGGTTGCTCAAATATAGGTCAAACAAATGTTCTCTATTTAGGAAAATTATATGTATTGGAGTAGGTGCTATCCTATTGGTAAAACAATTTCAAGGGCTTTTAAATGTTCCATTTGTTGCTTGCAGAAGGAACCTTAAATACCATGCCAAAATATGCCTTGCACATGTTGGCTATGATTTCAGATTTTGCTCCAATAAATCCTCACACAGCAGTATTGCTGAGTGAGGTGTATCCGGCCAACCCGGTTTAGCGGGGACAAAACCGGATTTAAAACTTTGGTTTAACTAACTAATACTTGGAACCACAATTAAAATTGTTTTCTTTACCTCTTTCATCCGTGTTAGATGATGCAAAGAGAATATAACACAAAGAGCCACTACCCTAAGACTAGGCTTGTTTGGATTCATTTGAAAGCATTTTCCCATGCCAATTCCAAGTATAATCACGAAAATTAGTAATTTTGAAATTTTGTGAAAATTTCTCAAAAATTGTTGACCTGTGTAAATCATCCTAGAGTAAGAAACACAAAATACAATTGGGAGTTTATCCTCCTTGTAAAACCCACTATAGTGTTTCTTTCTCTACTCGGGACTAATGGCCTAACCCTAGCACAACTGAATCTCACCAAAACTCACTGTGCTAATTGAGAAAAATGCACTAAGTCCAGAAAGTAGCGATGACGTCATCAAACCAAGACTCATATGGGCACGAAATCGCTGGCCGGGCCAGCGACACCGCCATAGCGTGCTATCCCGGGTCATGGGGCTCGAAGGGCCCTGGGTTTGAATCCCACCCAAATTTGCGACTTTTCTTGTTCCCCTCTTCCCTCACTCCTTCGGTTCCTCCCGGGAGATAGGCTAGAAACCGATGTCAGGGTTAGGGTTAATGTCCCTCTCCCAAAGACAAAATTATTGTGCGAGTGCAACGAGGTCGTAAGTTCAATAGCTGCCATTTGTCAGAAATTCCTGTTAAACACACTATCATTACAAGTCTTTGGTCAGTGGCTCTTGAAATGGCTGTTCTTCATGGGACTGTGTTGCCTGAAGAACCATTTCAAGAGCCACTGACCCAAGGATAGATAAATTGAGTTACTCTAATACATGACAGCACACAGATGTATCACATGGCAGCACACAGATGTATCACATGGCAGCTATTGCACATAAGACCTTCCTGCATTCACATGACCATATATGTCTTGTTTCTCAATTCCGGGGAGACTAAATTCTGCCTTTAATCAATAGATTATTAAATCCAGAATAAATTCCAGCAATTGCCTCAATTTTGATTTGGACCAAGGACCCTGTTGTACCCGATTAAAAACCTTAAACACTAAACTGTATTCTCTTCCATATTTTCATAACACAAATATTTGACTCTGGTTTTAACCATGTCAAAGGGACAAGCTGTTTTAAGTCTATGGTTTTATTTACTACTCTATTATAATATTAAATTATCAAAGATGGCATCTAATAAGGCACAGAGGGTGGACTGTATAGACCTAGCTTACCTTTCATCCTTCGTTTAGCCGCGTTGGCTTGGGGTAAAAAGGGGAAACATGGGGCTAAGTCAAATTGATATTCTCTTAATGCAAATCAACATAATGTAAAAAATAGTTACAGAATAAAAACAAATGATATGTAAAAGAGAAGAAATCAGAAAAATGCAAGGAAATTGAAATGAGTGCCTGCTACTGCGACAATGCAGAAGCATACAAACTAAAACAATTGTGACTGATATGGGGCAAGGCAAGCAAGACATAACCCAATGGAAATCTGTGATACCAACGGCCAATAACGCTATTTAAAAGCCAGGCAAGGCAAGCAAGACACATAACCCAATGGAAATCTGTGATACCACGACCAATAACGCTATTTAGCAGCCACATTTCCATGCACAAACATGAGCATTTACTGATTTCACAACTTGCATGGTAAGTGTTAACACTTAGTTTAATCATAGCTGTGATGTAATAGGGGTTTCAATAGGTTTTCAGGTTTGGTTTCTACATAATTCCCAACTTGTTCCAACTTAATTCTCCCCCACCCAGAAATTTAGCTAAAATCCAGCCCAATTTATCTATTGCCTCAAACATGTCATCATAAACTGCCCCATCTTTGGAAATTACATATATTAGTTTCACATCAAAGTTCAAATCTCCTGCATGGATACACCGAATTCTAGAGTTTTGAGAGTTTTAAGATGCCTTTTCCATTTCCAAGATTTTCACCCTGGATTGGAAATCATTTCCCAAAATTTCCAGATTTATTTGCTATGTGGTATAGGGATCATAGAGATTGAAATTCTGAGGCGATCTCAACATGGTATGTAGGTTATTTGTGAAGCCATCTCTGAAACCACTGCCATAAGACTTGCAGTTTATAGGCCTTGGTGAATGGGACACAAATGCTTACTATCTCTCTGTGGTGAAGATTGGCCTAACTGACATAATCAGCGGTATATTTCTTTCTTGCAAAACACTTTCCATTGAGTTGCTAATTTGCCACTTTGTGATTTTTTTTTTCTGATCAGTTTTAATGCAAGCCTGAATACCTCTCCTGCGATGAATTTGTCATAATGAAAGACTTGTCTATACATTTAAATTTTTGGATGGGTGAGTCTTTTTTCCGTAACAAATACTAACAGTTTACCACATTAATTCTGATCGGTTCCAAATGCTTTGATAACTGCATCATTAATTCCTGCATCTTTCCCTTTATTTTCCACCTCTCTCTCTTTATCACTGACATTTCATGTTGTGCATTCATCTAGTGGCTCTTTCAATGCAGAATTCTACACATGAGAGACTTGTTAAATATCACATGTACTGTGGAGGCCCGAGACGAGGGGCTGATTTCTAAAAGATGGGAGAGGATTTTGTATTATTGCACAAGTATGAGGAATAATGAGTTCAAGAAAGGCCCAAAAGAGAAACTGGTTTGTTTTAGATGGATTAGAAGAATATTTTGATTGGTTACTCAGAGGGCTATCTCATGTTGTGTCCTATAATGAGCCAATCAGACAGTTTGTACTGCACAGTGGGTTAAATACTGGTAGGGTGGCATCAGCCTCATTCCCCACAAGCAGGGCTTGAAATAAGGATTTCAGATCCAGGAGCAATTTTTTGTGTTTTTAACATTTTATTGCCCCTGGTCTATACAAATGTACACAGTTTCGTTTCAGAACCAGGGGCATTTTGCCTTTTAGCAGGGGTAAATTTGCCCCTTGCCCCTGCTTATTTCAAGCCTTGCCCACAAGAGTGGTTGTAAAATCTATTATTACATGAATATTCATGAACATAATCATGTTATTTCATTGGCCGATTCCTATTATGCGAGCTATTTCCCTAGGGAAATAGATTGAACTGTTTCCCTACAACCTCGTCCCCAGAGTCACAGTGAGGTATAATAAAACAAATACTACATGGTTTATATCGGGAAATAGGGCACACTATTTTCCCTTGGTACTGGCTACGGGCCTATCACCCCTCACCCTACGGGTGAGGGGTGATAGGCCCGTAGCCAGTACCTCGGGAAAATAGTGTGCCCTATTTCCCTCCTACCATGTAGTATCTGTATACTACCAGCTCAGCTCAAATTGATATACTGTTACTACAGGAAACTTCTTTCATTTGATTTTATAAATTCCAACCCCCCCCCTTGGATTACAAGTGTCTGGGGTGATCTCAGAAAGCTGTCAATCTCGCAAATTTCCCTATTCTGATAACGTAAGGTCAGTTATGATGGCCCCCTTTTCAAATAAACACAAAATCAGGTTGGGATGAAGGCATAGAATAAGGTCAGTGCCAGGTTTGGATGAGGTACCTTTTACACAATTTGCCCATGTTTAAAACTTCAAAGTACCACTTGAAATCAGAACAAATATATGAGACCAAGGTTCTGAACAATTTTGATGACATATGCGATGCAGTGAAAAACAAGTGAAACACCGACTGCTGTTGCCAAATTGGACAAGTATCCATTGATTTGGTAAATCTCTACCTCTCTCTACCAGTCACTCTTGGGAATCCTATCTGAGGAATTTAACATCACGCATGGATCTAATCCAACTAGGACAATGCTTATTTATGGTTTACCAACGCAGACATTCTTTCAGGAGGTGCACACAACTATCCTTAGAATCATCACACCTATAAATGAAACCCTGCATTTGGCACTTGATTTGATTACACTGGAGTATTGGGAATATAATTATTTGGAATATCAAGTCCAAGTCTGTCACAAAAACTGAGCAATGTTTGCAAAGTTTTGGGAATTTTTGGTTAAATATGCAGGTGCATAGGCTGACGTGGTGCATCACATACACCTGCAAAAATGCAAATGGTGCGCCCGCAGCCGGAGTGCCCATCTCTCTGTCATTGGCGTTTGGGCCAGACTCCCTCATATAATGTTGCTGTGGGGGGTTCGCCACTCCTCCCGCACAGCGAGTCTGTTTTGCATTCCCGGCATATGCCGGTACCCATTCATACTCCTGGGTGGAGAGAGGCAAGCGAGGTAAAGTGCCTTGCCCAAGTGCACAACACATTGGCGACAGCGGGGCTCGAACCCACAACCTTATGCTTATGAGGCGAACGCTGATCCACTGCACCACACGTGCCCCACTATGTACACCTGCACCTCCCTACAATGCATACAGTATTTCCACTTGTGCAAAAAACCTAGCAAAAACAAGCAAAATAATTAGATAATTTTAAGCAAAATGAAGTTGCAATCTCTTTGCTTATTGCTTTTGAGATTTGAATGAAGCAGACCACTTTTGGTGGGTTGTGGTTCCACTTTTGAAGATCAGTTCCCCTTGACCCCAAAACACATTCCACCAGGCTATGGGCCAGGTATAAGACTTCGGCAAATCATGTTGATTCAAAGGTGCTTCCACAAATCATGTTGATTCCTATGTGCTTCACATCAACATGCATAACAATTACACCGCCAGCAGCCACTTAATCACTAAGCACACAAATATGGATGATATCACTTGGACTTCATTCACACACCAACCCATGTTGAAATATTGTAATGTTAACAAATAGTGCAGCACCATCCATAACCACCTGTTGTATCTATAAGACTTTTGGATCACTTAAGACAATTTCAATTCACCAAGTAACACAAAATGAGTATGAAATTTGATCATGGTTAACACAACCTTCAAATCTACTAAAAAGAAAGAGGATAATGTGAATCTTATACAATAGGAGCTGATTAGCATAAAGGTGGGCAGACAAAATCTTGTGAATGCTGAAAATGGAAATGTCATGAGTAGGGATGGCAAAATAGCTCACAAGGCCATGCATGTAATCAATATCCTCTCACTTTCTATGGCCATATGGAATTCAAAATGTTCAAATTACTTCTGTTTTGTGACTGCTATTTTTTCATAAAACCAGCATTCCTGTTTCTGGACATACCCTGGTGTTGTCAATGGTCTGATTACATAACGTTAGTATGTGCAGTTTTTATCTGTTAAAACAAATTAACATACCCTGGACTGACAAAAAGTGTGACATTTGATATTCTATGGGCAAGTTGTGTCCGTACATCAGTAAAATGCACATACACAGAATCAATGTATGTACGATGCAAGCTAAAATACTTGTAGGGCTGGTTACTGAATGGGATAATACATGTGCTGCTTTCATCCTCAAAGGTTAGGGATTGGATTAGCATTAAGGATTAACGGTAGATTTGAGGCTTGGCTTATGGTTTAAAATTAGGATTGGGGAGAAGGTATCTCAAATACAAACCAATTTATAGCTGTTATTTCAAGATTTTTTGAACATTGACCTCAAATTCCCATTATCATCCTTGGTATGAACATTCTCATGTGATCACTGCAAGTTCATTGCAACTATTATGGTGGAAAGCATTTTGGACAATAGCCTCAACCAACCATGAAAGATTTCGGACCCCTTTTCTCTGAACAAACCATATAACACAATCCTCAAAGGTCGTCATGAGCAACTTTGATGAATGACCAGTCATTTCTATGCAATCAGCAACATCTTTAATAAGATTATCTCAGTGACCTCAAATGACCCAAGATGAACTTTGCGCTCAAATTCCTGAAAACATCAAAGGAGCAAATCCTCAAAGATCATGCTGAGAAAGTTTGGTGAATACCCATTTATTTATATGCAACACAGCAACATTTCAGGATTTTCAACAATGACCTCAAATGACCCATGAACTTTGACCTCATCCCTGAACACTCCTTATTATCCACTCTTCAGGGATCATTTTCAATGACTTTAGTGAATACCCCGCCTTTTTGTACAAGGACTTTAAATGTTCCTAAACAATGACAAATTACTCCTATGACCTTTGACCTCAATTTCTTGCATACCTCAGTCCCCTACACCTTGATTTCTCAGCCTAATTTCAAGAATATGTCTCAGACTCAGCAATAAGAGTGGAAGCAGCAGAATCTTCCAACTACAGACAGAAAGAGATAGGAAGACTACGACAAACACACAGAGAGAGCGAACTGTATAAGCTAATACAGCTTTGTGTATGAGCCAAAAGTTACGGAAATGGTTTGATAATTTTATATGAGAGTTATAGTAAGAGATTGGATCACAGAGTTAGAGTTAGGATTTGATAATAGTTAAGAGTTAGGGTTAGGATCAAGGTTAGGGTGTAGTTAAGGTTATGGTTAGGAAGCTAGGGTTATGTTAAGTTAGGCTTATGGTTACAGTTAGGGACATGGTTATGACTTTTGTACAACAAATAGACACTGCGGACACACAAAGTCTAAAAAAAAAAATAAAAGGGATGATTTTGATACTTGTAGCTAGGGCTGAGGCTGAGGCTGGAACTAGGGGCGAGACTGAGAAATGACAATGTAAAAACAGTTTTAAGTAAAAATATCAATATATCTATAAATTAGGATTTGTAGTTGAGGATGAGGCTTTTAAAGACAGCATATTGTGAAACAAGTTTTAAGCAGCAAAGACATTTTTCATTTCTTCTGGTAATTTATGATTTCAAAAGAATATCCAAAAAGTTTTTACCCACTGGTCAAAATTTCCTACCACCAAATAAGTGCTTGTTTACAGTCATTATGTCTAGTGTGGATTCTTAATATCATGTGAGGTAAACATTGACACCTTATTGTGCTCAGAAAAACCATGAAACACTTTTCAATTGCCAAGATTGACTTCATATGCAGCATGAGATGAATCGTGCCCCAAAAACAAACATTATCACAAATTGCACAACCACTTGTGTTGGTTAATTTTCAGAAGATGCGTCAAATTGAAAAACATAAATACGCCATCCACTCCACACAGAATTGCGCTAAGTATGCGGCATTACACAATGCAACTTGCACACATTGAGAAACAACAACATTTTTTTCAGTTAAAGCGAGATTATTTGTGATGTGGCAGGCAACCTCCCAACACCTTGACACAGTAATCACGGGATTTTTGGGTTGATTTTAGGGTATATTTTAATGCAAATGAAAGGTTATAATTGCCAAAATATGCATTGTTTTATTAATGCTACCCATTTAGAAACCAAAAATAATCAACTAAACTGATGCAAAGTTTAGTTTAAAATCAGGGAAAATTAAAATAGGTCTGCATATGTACGAATTCAAATTAATATTGGCAAATAGTATGCAACAAAAAAAAGTTTTAAGATAACAGTTTAACATTTGCAAGTTTATAAGAAGTAGAAGTAATCTAAAAAGCGGTTTTTCGAACCACTAGTGTCGCATGTTTGTTTAGCGATCCACCTTTCTTTACTCTCTGCACAAGGTGACCTCTAATGACCTTTGACTAGGTATGAGAATTTTAAAAACTACCATGCCATGAATTGGTCTATAGTTGATATGACCCGAGTTTGATGATAATTAACATTTAAGGTGCATGCACAATCTTGACTCTCTCTGCACCAAGGTGACATCTAACGACCTTTGACCCTGGTATGTGATCTTAACCCTACCATGTGCATGCATGCATATATGTTACATATGACCTGAAGTTTGGTGACAAGTGGGAGTTTTAAGGTGTTCACGCAGAGCATTTTTTAACTAGAATTCGCGGTTCTCGGCTTCACGCTCGCTATATTCAAGAATATAAGCTGTGGGCCGCCCCCATGAAAACACTTAACAATTTTTGACACACCACATCCATACAAAACACACACACCACACATACACACATACATACACACGCCACAAAGGATTGCTAAGTGTCCTGCCAGCTATAGCTGCGGCCACAAAGGTTAATTGAAACTTCAACAATTCGTGTGTACAACCACACAGACGGACAGACATACAGAATATGGATTAGTAGTGCATCCTGCAATCCTGCAGTGACACAAAAATGGTAAAGGACTGGTCTAAACAACAGGTTCATCTAACCAGGCTGGTCTAAACACTAGATTGATTTTTTAGGGTTGTTGTTCAAATCAAATTTACCCCTGGCCCACTACCTGCCTATCTGTCAGCATCCAAGCACTCTGTGATTTTTGGAAACTTGGAAGGTAATATCATATAATAGCAAATCAGGATGGTTTACACAGGAACAAATAGAAGCACTCGTTTGATTGGTTGATTACTCAAAGGGCTACGTTTTTTTTTTTGTATCATGTTGTCCCTGTAATGAGCCAAGCAGACAGATTGTATCATAGGTGGAGTAGTGCCCAGGAGGTTAAGTCCAAACACTACTGACTGATTGATGGTTAATCAAAGAGATTGTATGACATAATTAGCCAATCAGACACATGGTAAGAAAAGCTATGTATGAGAGGTGTATTTTGATTGGATCCTTAGATGGATATATCATGTAATGAGCCAATCAGATTTACTGTAACTTGTAACAGAGATGGTAAGCCTCAGAGGTAATTATTTCTTTAAATATTCATGTTTTGCGTTATAACAGATGGGCAAGAACCACTCTTTATTTTTTTTTTCTTTCTCAACAAAACTGGAATTTTTTGAAATTTTGGCCATGGGTTTAGCGAAACAGGAAATCTTTGTCAAAATTGCTTGGCTATGTTACTGGCCCAATGGCTTTCATCAACTCTATAACTGAATTTAAAACCAGCCTTTTTTCCAGGGAGTGCATTTTTACATATGCTGTCTATAACTGAATTTAAAATCAGCCTTTTTTCCAGGGAATGCATTTTTACATATTCTAGTATCACACAACAGATGCATAACACCTGGTACTAGAATATAATCTCCTATATAATAAAAAATACAATTTATCATTTTCTCAGATGTGTTCGGCCATCCCCACTGATCACATGGTATCTAACATTTGAATCCAATTTAGGTTAGAAAATCTTTCAACAAAAATTGTGTTCCTAGTCCTTTCAGGAGGTTACTTTTTTTTTTATGAAAGCTTGAAATGAATTATTTTTTTTACAAAAATAACCACTGGCCATAACTTGGTAAATCATAAATTAAATTAATTAAATTAGATTTTTGGCCTTTTTGTAACACGCATTCAGTCAGTTGAGGCCTGTGTCCATACAGACACTTACTACAAACCTATTTAATGGACATTCCTTTGTTTCAGACTGATATTTTCTTCTATTATTTGTCAATTTTTCATTTGGAAAAACAAAAACAACAATTTGACAGTGACAGCACCTATTTTTTTAAATCTTTTAAATATGTTTTTAGGCATGCTTCTGAAGAATCTCTGATAGTGGCCTTTAAATCTTTTTTGGCAAATTTAAAATAAATGTGTAATATTAGGACATCACCATCAGATACTATTGTTGAATTTTCAGGTGGAATAATATGTTAAGGCACAACAAACTACAGCAGTTTTTGACAATCATTGGAAATAAGGATTCAAAATATTCTTACTTTGTGTCTTTTGATTTTCCCCTAATACCTCTAAAACTCAAGTAAAATTTCTGCAATTTGCAAGAGCACATATTTCTTAATCCAATAATAATTCCCACCCTCATTAACTTGATAACAATTATCCTACCTCGATTGTTGGTCAGTAAATGTGTCAGATAAACAAGAAATTACCACCTCAAAATAAACTACACATAACAAGTGAATCTACTTCAAGGCGATATGACGTCCGGAAGTGCCTTATCTAACACCAATCTAACACCATAGGAACTAAAAATAAAGCCATAGACCTGACATGACAGGGTGTGATTCCTTTATTCCTAGAAGGTCTATAAGAGGTCTACAACTGTGCAATGGTTTGCTTAATTCCAATTTCCTAGGCACAAGTCACCTATATACATACAAACATACACATTTTTAGCCATGTCTCATTTGACATCACAATACTTCAGTTTAGCCTTTGATATCAGGATTTTGGCACAGTTACATGCATTTATGTTCATGTTTACCAATTAACACAAAATCCACAGGTGTAAAACACTTCACAACACACCGTACAGTGCAATTGTACCAATTAAAGCACAAATTCTTAATACGCTAAAATGAAAGTGACCATAGAGAACACGCATAAGTTCACAGGGGAACAACAGTGTGGAATGAGGTTGTGCACAGAGTGGCCATAACTGTACCTAATGTGGACCGCTATGACGTCAGCGTAAAGCACAGGCTGGGTACAAAGGACCTACCATGACATGTACCTCTATAGCATGTACTAACATTTGTGATAGTTGAGAGAGATAGATGTGTCATCTGTAGCACACTGGGATTAACACGGAGTACCTCTCACACTGTTCCACACAAAACTAAGATTTGACGTGTACAATCATTTTGATACCATCTGTATATACAGCTTGATAATGTGTAGTATGAAGTTGACTTAGTATGCACTACGGCATTCTATGGTTACTCACTAAAATCATAAACATTTGGATAACAACCGTCACAAACCTGCCAATCCATAGAACAGACTGTAAGACGGGATTCTCCTTTAAAATCTGGTCTAATTTTCAAATTGGTCAGGTCAAGGATTTCCCTTTTAGCGGGCCTGCTACTGGTATCCTGGTAACCACACCTACCTGTCCCAGGGCCTGTTTGTCGGTCGGCTAAACCGTCATCCCCATCGAGTTTCTAAGCAAATCGGATGAGGAGGGTAGCTGGTGACCCTGGTAGCATGAAAAAGCATATCTACCTACAGGGGCGTCAGCTCTGGTGAGCTTAGCGGCCATCCAGCACATGCTGCCTTGTATGGTGGGCATAGTTGCCCAAAGGCTAGGCCCACCGCCAAAAACTGTGGATTGGCGTCAGGAAGGGCATCCGGTCAATTATCTTATGCTCCAATAAATCCTCACACAGCAGTATTGCTGAGTGTGAGGTGTATCCGGCCACCCCGTTGACGGGGACAAAACCGGATTTAAAACTTTGGTTTAACTAACTAACTAACTAACTATCTATCTATTTAAATTTTCATTAACAATTGTAGAAATACTGGAGCTACGAATGACCAGGCCCTAACTAATAGGCTAAAAACTAATCTGACTTCACAATAGGATGACGATAACTAATTTCAATTTCTAAATGATAAACAAAAATAAATGATTGAAATCTTTCCAGAATTATTTAAAATTGAGGGTTTCTCTAACACCTACTTCTATGCATGCCCATATTGCTTCAAAAACAAAAAAATCTTCCCAAACACAACAAATTATGATCCTTCCCTTTCTACAACAAACAAAGCTAACCAGCAATGCAATTAAAAAAATACCTACTGTGTTAATTCAAGATGTTTACAACTTCTAATATAAGTGCAGATCTAAATTCTATCTAAGTTCATGGGTAAAAATGGATTTGAATGACTACTGAAACCAAAATGCCTGAATGATCTGATAACCAACCAACATTAAGAACATTTTGGAAGATTTAAGGTAAATTGAAGAAATTTCTTGATTGAAAGAAAAAAGCTTGGTTAAGAGCACTGCAAGATGAAAAAAGATATTAAATTTCCCTATCCTAGTCATTTGATGTATGGTAAAATGAACAAAAATATCAGTAAAAATACTACAAGTTAAAACCTGCACCCCCCCCCCTCCCCGGCAGAGATGGACATTTGAACAAAATGAAGTCAAAAGTAGTGTAGGGGTCATTAGATGTTAACATATGCTAACCCCAGACTAACCTCAGATTAGTCTTGGCCCAGTGATTCTTTCGACACATTATGACGTCAATCAGTCAATATGTAAAAGAATAAGCAGGTCATGAACTCGTTGACAGCAACAAGTACAGCAACTTGTTTGTGGAGACAGTTACGATTCTCTTAGATATGACCTTTGAGCTACAGGTGTGTATCTCACATTCCATGTAGTGTCACCTACTAAGGTCTTTTGGTGCATGGGTCATCAAAATTGGACCAAGAATTTGGGCAGCACAGCAACTTGTGCAGATATGACCTTTGGCATTCTCTTAGATATGACCTTTGACCTACAGGTGTGTATCTCACATTCCATGCAGTGTCACCTACTAAGGTCTTTTGGTGCATGGGTCATCAAAATTGGACCAAGAATTTGGGCAGCACAGCAACTTGTGCAGATATGACCTTTGGCATTTGACCTTTGACCTATAGAACTGTATCTCATGCCAGATATATTGTTACCTACTAAGGTTCTTGTACCATGGATCTGGGCAGTACATGATCTTGTTTGTGGAGATGGATGACTACAGAATCTGCTGACAATATCCCTTTTCTGGCAAAATCTGCCATGTCAGGGGGACAAAAATAATGAAATATTAAATAATGCTATTAAATAAAATAAAATACATGCTGATGATGAAGTAATCTTGATAAACAAACCACCTTAAGTTTATGGCCAGAATGATGTTTTCAAAATGCATGATGGGTACTATGTGACAACTTTCGACCAATGAAATTGCATTTGCAGGCATCATGGTGCACAACGTTTCAACTGATGATCGTGAATAATGGACAACAATCTCAAATAAATAAATTGATAAAAAATGGTTTTTCTTCAAAAGTTGCAAACATGCTTTACCTCATACTCCTAAGGAAAGTGCATTGACCCCTACATGTCAATGAACTCACAAACTGACCTGCTCATACCCCTATATCTGATAGTCAATTTCTAAGTTCACAAACACATGGAGATCACTGAACTGTGGTCCCTAGGGATGAGGCCATGACTGCCTGCAGTCTGCTATACAAACTGAAAACCAAACAGCAATCCTTGCACTTCTGTCTCCATAGCAACTTAAAAACCTTCCCACAAAACATGCCTTGAAATGAAATGACAAAAATAACACGGTTTCAATTTGGATCTCAACACCTCTCCAAAAAAAAAAAAATAAAAAAAATAAAAAATAGCCACACACCATGCATTCATAACACATCAACAAAATGCTTCAATTTTAAAGGAGATGGTTTGATTCAAAAAATAACATGTTAAAGTCACTATTTCTTAGAAATGTTATTTGAAGACTAAGAAGAAAGATCTATAAAGTAGTATGAAAATAAAAGCTATGAATAGTTTAATAACCCATGGATGTCATTATATATCAATTTTGAAATCCTATTCTTAAAATCTTGATAAAAATAGTGATCGTAAAGTTATGAAACAGTGATTCAGAAAATGACCAAATAATGGTTTGGATAGTTTGACACCGTAACCAGGCATTGTTGGTTTTGTGTGTTAGTTGTTGGGGACTCTTACATGCAAGGTTAGGGGAGGATTGGTGATGGCGAGGGAGACGACCAGATTGATCAGTGCCTGGTGATGAAGATCTCCTGTCCGATTCCCGGTCCTGTGGAGGGAGATGAACCTCAAACCAGTCGTCTGCATTCGGTCCTAGCCGCACTAGATGAACCGGCCTGTAAACCGTTGACATGGAGCTGGACAGTCGCTTATTAACACCCAAACTGCTGGACGCCGATGCAGGCCGAGCCGGCCGGTCTGTTCTGTCTGCCATACGTTCTGCGCTGCGCCCTCTTGGCGTGGAGGCACTCAGTGCTGGTGAGGGAACGTCGCGTGAACCAAAGGCACTCCAGGAGCGCCGTTTCTCTTTAATGTCTTTGACGTTATCTGAGCGCTCTCTTGAGCGCCTTGCTATGGCTTCTTTACGTTCCTGTGAAAATATAAGGCAATACAACAACTGTTAAGATTTCCATACCATAGCCAGCACTGTTATGAAATACCCAGTGGTCCTGCACAAAATGGATTGATATTTGAACAATCAACAATTACTGCATCTACAGCTGGATGTAAATAGCATACATGCATGCTAAAATGGTCTATTTGACATACTTTTTCTATGAAATCTACAGTTATCGAAGGTATCTGCATTTTAATTTGACAATGTAATGGGTGGGTTGAGCACAAGTTAGTCAGTTTCAGGCTGGAAAATCTACCACCAATTTTGTAATTGTGATTGTTAAAGGGGTATTTCGTGATCCACAGCCTCTTCCCACGACTTACCTAAAAATATTAAAGATTTTTCTATCATCTGAACCGTTGGACTAAGTGTAGTATGTGTGCCTATTCTTATGTGCACATTCGATCTACTCTAAAGACATTGCTATAGTATACAAATATTGACTGCTATGAGGGGCATGGTGAAACTATAGGCCCAAGGTGATCTCAAAACCATACTATGCCCCTCTATGCATAGTATGGTTTCGAGATCACCGAGGGCCTATAGTTTCAACCATGCTCCAAATAAAAAGCAGTCAATATTTGTTTTATATACCGAAAATATAGATTCTTGTCATCTGATTGGTTAAAAGAACATTCTAAGCCAGGATGCTAACACAGGCCTGTATCATGTGTAGGCCATGGCATGCATGCATGGTTTAACAATTTTGTTTAACTTAGGGTCCAAAACTTGTGAAGAATTAGCAATCAACCTTTCTTGTGTTGAGGAAGTGAAGTTGGAGTCCAAAACGGATCGCCGTAATCGACTTCTTGCCATTTTTTTGCGGCAAGATGCGTACAATTTTCCTTGCATTCCGAATTCGGCAACTTTTACACGGCCTGCAGATGGCCATCATCGGTGTCAAATTATAATGGATCCTTGAATATCTTCACAGTGTATTTTACCTGCCGTTTGGGTATATTAGCCCTATGAGCTGCACCTCTGATTCCTTTCAGATCTTCATCTACAAGCTCAAAGCATGAATACTGATGATGCGATTCAGCCATTTCCTTGCTCTGACTTGTTTGTATCAGAAGTTTACACTACAGCACAGTACGAGTAAACAAAATGCGATGGTCTGCTTATATTCATCTCTTACACCAGCTTCAATATGTACAATCATAATACGGATGAATAGTTCGTACGACAGTCTTTTATGCTGGGAAGAGGTGTCCTGGGCATAGTTTATGAACTATGCCCGCTCTTCCCAGGGCATAGTTCATTTTTGGTTCAATTCTTGAAGCTAGTTGAATTTATGCCTCCATTTTTAACCAATCAGATGACAGGGATCTATATATGAGGTATATAATAGCCTATGGGGAAGTGTGATACGAACATTCACGTATAGCATCAAAACGCACTGTCAGAATCAACTGAAATTTTGGAAATGACATTTTCTTGATGATGTCTAGTGAACTATAAAAAAGTAACCAAAGGTACTAGGATCACGAAATGTGCCTTTAAATATAAGGGTATACTTACGTGTATGGCTTGATTTTTACTATTTTTAGGAGCATTTAATTATTTTTTAAATTGAGGGGGTGTTTATTTTAGCAGAGCAATTTTTCAGACAAGACATGAAAATCTATAGAAAAACAATTTGTATTAGTCTCAGTCAAAGTATTAGGTGTGCATAAACAAAAGCGGTCACCGCCCGTGTGAATTTGTGGCACCTGTAGTTTGGTGGGTTGTGACCGGTGGTTCTTTGCAGCCCGTTTTAGGATGACCCTTTAATTGGTAAATAAATGAAGGGAATAGACTAACTTTTATTTCTGCATCAAGAATTACAGTGCACACACAACATATAGCCCAAAACATAAGGGTAACAACAGCTGTTAATGTATTCCTACTTCAGCCTAGATAGTTAATTGAAATTCTGAGGAAGCAAGGAACACACAGTCACAGTATGAACAAAAAACAGCTGTGTAACAGCGTGTATCACTCAAATTTTATTTACTCACAAAAATTGATGTCCCCTTTTTAAGCATTAAAAATCGCAATGTAATATTTCAAGATAAATAAATGAATAGTAGTATGAATGATTAAGTGTAGATAAGAGAAGGTTACCATATTATTATTAAGTGTATATACCTTTTGGGTAATATTATGAG
Source organism: Ophioderma brevispina (assembly GCA_023653785.1). Classification (NCBI taxonomy): domain Eukaryota; kingdom Metazoa; phylum Echinodermata; class Ophiuroidea; order Amphilepidida; family Ophiodermatidae; genus Ophioderma; species Ophioderma brevispina. The sequence continues at coordinate 74,050 of JAMKCH010001425.1, forward strand.
GTTTAACAATATTATTAAATTTAGCATTAAGAAACTCAGAGACTAAAAATAGACATATGACTGCAAATGTATAGTTCCAAAAACATTGACCTCACACGTTTTTGCCCATTATGAACTTCCTCGACTTCAGCCCATTCATGCCTTTTGTTCATTTTTAATTCCACAATATTTGCCCTTTCTTAAATTCAAGGTTTTACCCACTTTAAAATCCAGTCCTTCTGCTCATTTAAATTCCAGGAATTTAGCTCATTTTAAAATTCTACTTTTTAAAAATTCCTTAAATTTAAATTCCACACCTTTTGACAATTTTAAAATTCCATAGCTTTTGCCATTTTGTAACTCCAGGCCTTTTAACAATTTATATATTCCAGGCCTTTTGCCCATTTTAAAATTCCACAACTTTTGCCAACTCTATATAAAACCCCGGTGGTAGAACCAAGAGGCTTAGGGCCCAGCAAGAATGGTCTTGGTGGTGGCATGTACTTGCTTGATTGGTACATTTTAATTTTACCCAGAGGATATTTTGAACCAATCCCATAATGCACTGCAACATGTCTACACTGTACTGTGCTAAACACATGTCAGTACTGCACCACATGTGGGGCACATGTGGTGCAAGTGGATCAGCGCTCGTCTCCCAAGCATAAGGTTGTGAGTTCGAGCCCCGCTGTCACCAATGTGTTGTGCACTTGGGCAAGGCACTTTACCTCGCTTGCCTCTCTCCACCCAGGAGTATAAATGGGTACTGGCATATGCTGGGAATGCACAACAGACTCGCTGTGTGGGAGGAGTGGCGGACCCCACAGCAACATTATATGAGGGAGTCTGGCCCAAACGCCAAAGACAGAGAGATGGGCACTCCACCTGCAGGTGCGCATCATTTGCATTTTTTACTTAGGGATAAAAAGTGCTCCAATTTTTTTTCCCCAAGCACACAGGGATACACTGCCTACCTTTTCTTCCTGCTGTTGTTTCTTCTTGCGTTCCTCTACAGCAGCGCGTCTTTGTTGGTTCTTCTGCGTGATCTCGTCTATCCTCTGTTGCCTGGTTTGCACTTGATACCTCGGACGCTGCTTGTCTTTCTCTTTTGAAGCATCTAAAACTGAAATAATAAAAGAGAAAAGAAAATCGATATCCTGTTAATCTGACACTGACACATTGGTTCTCTATTAGTGACACAAAGAAAATGACTGACACAGTAAGTAGATGTTTTACCTTCAAATGACTGACAGCTAAAACAGAAATACACCATAAAATATCTGTAGGTAAGAGGCACAACTCCAACTAATTTCTCTCCATTTCATTTAGTACACCATGTTTGTGTGTGTATGCATGTGCGTGCATCCGTGTGTTTGTGGTTTGTATGCATGTGCACTTGTACTTTTGGCCAATTGGTAGTAAAACTAATGTGAAAATAGCATTATTTCTAACCAGGGATTTCATGTCCATGCTTGATGCAAAATACAAGAGTGTGTTTGTGTGCGTGTGCGTGTGTGTGTGTGTGTGCTCCTGTAGGTATGTGTGTGTTAATGTATGTGTGTGCACATGTGTCTGTTCTGTGTGCATCTGTCTGTGTGCATGTTGACTACACTGGCCTAGTAACATTCTACCCTCAATTTGACAATAGACAACCTGCACATTTGAGTGAATTCAAGCGGGAAGCACCCTATAGTCCATTTCTCTTCCTCCGTGCAGTGATGTCATAACCTTGACGCAGCTTTTACGCACGCATCAAGATATGTCATAACCTGGATGCAGCTTTTACGCATGCGTCAAGATATGCCGTCTTTGTGTGTGCGTGTAAAAACGCCATCGCTTTAAAGCAGCGCATACGGTTTACTGGTGCGACCAACAAATAACGCGCTGACGTCACTGCACGGAGGTAGGGAAATGAAGTGTAGCTATGTGAGGTGTTGGAATGTGCAAAATCAGATTGGTGTATATGATATTAGTAGGATGCTGAGGGAACCAAAGATATTTAAATGCCAGGAGATTTTAAACACTCTAATAGGCACTTTGTCGCATACAATTACTACTTGTAAATATGCTATTTTGATTAAGAGAAGCCTCAGGGAATGGTTTGCTCCAAGTCAGGTTGAACACAGTATAGCAACTTACAGCTCTCACATCCTATGGGGAGATATAACAACTGTAGTTAATTAAAACTAGACACATGATTAACCAACCCTGTTTACAACTTGGCAACAAACATGACCAAATATGGAACCCATCGTATATGAAAACATCAGGGAGAGAAGAGGTACTCAATAGTTAATAGGGAGAGATGTGCTCTAGAGATGATCACTTTCCTCAAGAATTTTTGTATAAAACTGAGTCACAAGTTTCCCAGTTTTCCCAGGAGATGGTCCTTTAGTGGTTGAGGCGCTTGTGTCTTGTGTATGTGGTGGTCTCTGGTTCAAATCCACTTGTTAGGGTTTATTTTGGGTGTTCAATTTTGACATTGATTTGTGTAACACCAGTTATTAAAATCATAATTTAGGTCTGTAAAATTGGTAAATTCATTCATCTGTAACCTTGAAACCTAACCTCAAGGCTTTACTTTGCCTTACAAAGTAGGAATTTTGTAATTTTGAACAGACAGAAATTACAACACAATGGCCATGTCGGCAGGTTTTCTGTTTCTTACAGTCAAGGGTCATTTAACATTCACTGAAACAATCTGAGGGACATATGGTCACAGTGACAACTGAACATGTGCATTTATTGTTTTTTATTTGGTGTCAATTTAGTCAATAAAAAAAGAATATTTTATAGGCCTATATTTCTGCTGGGCATTTTGCAATACTCCATGAACCATGAGCCTGGCCTACAAAACACTGATACAAGCAGTTACTCTCAAGACAAAAAACATTATTAAATCAACTCTGGAAATTTTAAAAATAACTTCCGATATCTGTTGACCCTAGACAAAACAGAAGGTGTTAGGATCACAAGTGCACCTTGAAGAACACTGGACTTAAATCACAACATAATTTTGTTGTAAAAAGTTTCACATCTTCATTGTTTAACAGGGTTTCCTTTAAAAGCCACTTTCCTTTGACATTTACAAAATGTACCAAAGGTCTATTTATATCCTGCCAAGGTTTGCTCACTGCGCACATTTGCATCTTGGATCAAAATATATATAACCACAAAGTATGCTTCTCTGCTCTGAAATGAAAATGACTAATACACAAGAAGCAAGGCTTACAGCATGTCACTGAAAACAGAATAATTTGCAGACTACATGTAGTAGAAATCACCATAATTAAAAATCCTGAAAATGTAATAACATAATACTCATTTCTAAAATCCTCCCAGGATAATTTAGTACTGTGCACAGTTAAAGGGATATGAAGAGGTACTATGGTGAAATCTGCACTGGATGTGGATCAAGCTGACCTAAAATGGAGGTGCAGATATTTGAAGTTGGCAAGACACTCAAATCATATCTCTTTTGGTTCTTTTGATCCCCCTGTTTAAGTAGGTTCCAACAAACACCAATGCACTTCATGCACCAATGCAGTCCCCAGATGTACTGATTCTGTCATCAAACGAAGACGAAATCACTGGCCCAGCCAGGGACACTGTTGAAGCATGCTATCCCCAGTCATGGGACTGGGGCTCAAAGGGCTCTGGTTCGAGACAAACCCAAATTTCTGACTTTTCTCTTTCCCTTCTGCCCTTATTCCTTCAATCCCTCCTGGGAGGAGGGTAACACATACAGATTTTGATTTGCTTATATTTCAATATAAAGCATAGCCTGAAATTTATATTTGTTCTGATACGAAATTAGACATTTCACAATTTTTGTACCAAAGACCCAATTCTCAGTTTAATCCTTTCAGAAGGGGATATTTTGATGGAAAGCTTTACATTCAGTGGCATAGCCAGGTGGGGGCAAAGGGGGGCAGAGTGCCCCCTCTGAAAAACATCTTGAGGGGAAATTCGGGAAATAAACACGGATAGTCATGTTAAAGGTGCATGTTCCGATCGTCTTAGGGATCCCCTGATTTATCCGGAAGTAGTATCGATTTTGATATCAGATGAAAGGCCGTATTTTTCTCATTGTCGTCCTGAAATTTGAGCCCTCAAATCCATTTCATTCATAAACAAAAAACCACCGCTTTAGTGGTTAACCATAATTATTAGCACAGTATTGAATAGGGCTTTGCAACATGCATTATTGCGTCTCCATCAAAACTGCAAGTTTGTTTCCCACGGTACTTGATGGGGTGCATGTGCAAGTGCCAGGCTCTCATATCAAGTAGAGAACACAATACACATCAATCGGAACAAGCACCTTTAAATCAGCCCCTTTTCTGATTCTTTTGCCCTGCGACCGGGAAATTTTTGCTTGTGATTGGGACATCTGTTGCACCTACTGGGAAATTGCCCCCACGGAACCACCGGACTGGCTACGCGCCGGTTTACATCAGTACAAAAATCAGGGCTTTCAATTTTTTTAGGGGCAATTGATATGTGAAATCTCTTAGTGCCCCTTTAAAAGGGAGGGTAGTATGAAATCCACCAATATCTCCTCACGTCCCTTTAAAGGAGTTTGTAATTGTAATCACTATAAAAGCTTCAATATAATAACAGAAACTACTCTAGTCAAATGATTGCTACTACAACCATGAAATCAATTAACAAATGGTGCATTTAGTGTTAGAAGGAAAACGATCCCTCTAGTTTTGTGTTAAAAATGATAAGAGTAAATGGCCTCAGTCATTCAAACTCATTGTAAAATTACAAAGCAAGAATTTTCATAGGCATATCTATTTGAAAATATTCTTTTAGAAGAATATGGTTCACTGGTTTAGTGCTGATCTTTGGTGCAAAGGTCCCGGGTTCGAATCCCTGTGGGGACATTTGCTGGGTTTTACCGTACTGACCCGAGTATATAGTTCCATGCTCGAGTGAAATCCCACCCCTAAGTTTTGGGAAAATTTCAGGAAATTCTTAAGATCCGTTTATTATCCCATGGCCCACGCTGACTGCAAAATTCTGTAACCTATTTTTTTCAAACAACAAAACATTAAGGCTTGAATTCAAATGCTATGCTTTCCAATACCAAAATTCCATTTTCAATTTTATATTCCATCTCAAGAATGTTTCTCTGAAACCTATAACTTTGTGAAAAACATAGTTTAAGAGTAGAACACAGCAAAGTGTCAAAGATTTTCACTTTCCTTGTTTTCCATCATAACATTTCTAAAATACAGTATTCAATTTGCTTAAAAAGTTAAAATTCCCAATATTTCAGAGACTTCATGGAAGATTTAGGTCGGGGGGTCACAGAGGTCGCCAAATCAAATATGGCTGCTGCCATATCAGATGGCAAATTGGTTCGGATCTTGTGGAACTTTTTTGTTTTACAAAAATCACTTAAGTTACATTATAGTCATTAATCGTGGCATGGCTTGTTATATCACAAAAGATGAAATCCCACTTCAGATATGAGGGTGTAAACTAAGTTCTATCGAAAAACTGCCATTTTGCAATGTTCCAAATTCGACAGAAGTCATGAAGTGGTTGATGTGTTTGTGTACAGTCCAACAGTAGCCAGTAAGCCAGAATTTAAACTCGGCTTCGGGGCAATTATCCCACTCCCCACATTTCAGGTATTTTCAGCTTAAAAAAGGGTTGGACTATACCGAGGCAGTACGGTATTCTACTGCTCAATCCTGGAATTTATTTGTGTAAAACCGATTGATTAAAATACATAAGAATTCCACTACCCCCATGGTCCATTATATGGGGGTGGTTTTACAATCAGGGTACCTCGGCTGTCACTGGTTCATTTGGGGGTGAAAAATAAAGTTGCATGATTAATTTCAGTATGATGTTTTTGCATTGTAGGCAAGTCAAGAAGTATAATTCTAAAATTTGGAGGCGTCACGTCTTCGTGAAAATTTTTTATGATTGATTCAAAGTTAATTTTCGGAGAGGACCAGATTTTGAGAGAGCACTTCATTCATTTACATTGGGGGTGAATGAAAAAAACAAAGTGCTTTGATTATTTTCAGTGTTAATATTTGTTTATTATAGATAATTCAAAGAGTATGTTTCAAAATTTGGAGGTGTGAGGGTCTCAGGGAAAAAAAAATCAGGTTAGTGAAACTTTGTGTGTTGGGGAAAGGACAGGATTTTGACAGAACACTGACTTCTAACACTTGATCATGTGATAAAGGAAAAACTTAATGGGGAGCCACCAAGTGTTTACTACAAATGTATAGAACATATAACAGAGTTTTTTATAGAGATTATCACAAATCAATCTGTCAATTTAGTTAAGCTTTATTAGCCTAAATATGGGAGGACATTTTTTGACGGAATTTACCCCTAAATTTCAAACTGACAACGCATGTACCAAATGGTCACATTCTTTAAGATTTGGGATATTAATTACCCTGACTTCAAATTGTATTCCTAAATGTGCATTGTTGTCCAAATGTTCTTAAGGGACATTGCCTAAAATCTACTCAAGATTAACCTACTTCAAATGAGACAGTGATTTTTAAGCAATTCCTGTATAATGTAACTCTTTTGTTAGTCATCAAGCATTTCAAATGGTTTATTTGCAACTGTAGCGTATTTGCTTTTGGTGGTCCTTTAAGTTGCATAGTACCAATTATGCAAAATACAACATTGTTTTATGGGTCACATCGTAGTGCTCAGCCAGGGTAGCCCTGATGGTAAAACAACCCTTATCCACTCTCGCCCAGGGTCCATTTGGAATTGACATTAACCATGCAAGCCCCCCCCAACCTCGCGCCCAATCATCTCATCTTTTAGGGGGATGTTAAGCCATCAGCCCCAGTACAAATACATTATGTGTGTGGTGTGTTTGTGCATTTGTGCGTCAACTTTCATGTCAGGGCTATGTGTCTGTTTGTGAGTTATATTTTGCACAGAAGTGCAATCAAGATAACTATAATCTTTTGAGTACCCTTCAATCGTCCAAGAGTACCCATATAAAACGCTGGCTAGAATACATAAACGCAGATTAACGTGGGATAACTTTACATTTCTACGTTAATTTTATCATCTGATCTAGTCTGCCATTTGGTTGCATGTTCCCCTTAGTTTTCCAGGTAAAGGTCATCAACAAGTCCCTGAGTACTGGTGTGTGTTCCATCTGATTGCTTACAGCAAACAGCGCTCCGATCTATAAGAATGGGACCGAGCCACAGCAAGCAACTACCGTCCTGTGTCACTGACAGCAGTATGTATTAAGCTACTAAACATTTTGCACAGTAACAGTCTCAAACACCTTGACCATTACCAATCTATCTGACAAACAACATGATTCCGCTCTGGACATTCCTGCGAAACCCAACTGATCAGACAGTACACGACTTGGCTGAAGCCCTCGACAATAAGATCCAAGTTGATATCATCATTATGTACTTTGCCAAAGCGTTACACGGTCCCGCATAAACGCCTTCTTTACAAGATCAAGAGTACGGGATACCAAGTAACCCCTTTTGTTCTGTATCTCAAATTTCCTTACCAAACGGAAACACGTGTGGTGTGACGGAGAATGCTTTCCGCACCTGGACACAGTGAAGTCTGGGTGCCTCAAGGGACTGTGTTGGGCCCATTGTTTTCTTGATGTACATTAATTACCTGCCCAATAACATCAAGGCTAATGTTAGGTTATTCGCAGATGACTGCGTGATGTACACACCTGTCGTACAGAGAGTGACCACCATCAGCTCCAAACAGACTTGAACACCTTAAATAAGTGGCAGAACTATGGCAGATGAAATTCAACGTTTCTAAGTGCTTTGTATTACAATTCTCTCATGCCAGTCACCTAAAAAACCACTTTACATATAACATTAGGTTACTCAATTTTACAGGAAACTAAATCCACATTCATATTATCTCGAACTAACAAATGACCTTAAGTGGGGGAATCATGTCCAATCTATTGTGACCTAGGCAAATAGGGCCCTGGATTTAGGCGGAACCTCTACTCCTGCCCGCAGGACATGAAATCTACTGCGTATCAGACTTTGGTCCGCCCCCACTTGGAGTATTCCTCAACAGTTTGGTCCCCTTACACTCAAGAGCTGGTTGAGCCATGAAAAGATCCAAGAAGAGCGGTCGTTCGTGTGCATTACTATAGGCCAACAACAGTTGGAACATCATGCTTCAAACACTCAACTGGGATACATTAGAACTGAGAAGGAAAATAGCACGTTTATCCATGTTCCACAAATACACCATGGACAGGCTGCCATCCCCTCAGGAAAGTTTCTACGCCCGGTCTACCCATTCTCTCATCTCTACACTCGCCTACCCAATACCACCACCTTCAATAAAGACTGCCACAGGTTTTCATTCATACCTAGAACTAATCCTTGAATGGAATATCTTCCAGCCAATCTAGTATCATTCCGGACCTGAACAAATTCCAAAGAACTGTCACGCACCATCTTCGCAGCAAAGAAAAGGAAAACTCAGCAACTAAAACAACCCTTCGCACACCCATATTCTTCTCGTTTGCTCATTTTGGCGCGTTGAGAATATGATCCAGCTCCAGTATCCATCTGTTGCCGGTTCAGTGGTTAATTAGTGACCTAATAGTGAACCTAACACGGTTGTTTGAAAGTACTGTATGTATATGTGAAAGTGTAGAAGGAACAATTACAACAGTCACTATAAGATAAAAATGCAGGCCACAAAGTGGCATATTTTTTCCTAGGTACATAACATTGTCCAAACCATGGTATAGGCCGTGGCGTAGCTAGGATTTTGGATACTTGTGAAGGGTCCAATGTTCGCCTCTGAAACCAACCAAAACGTGTGGGGTCCGACCTTAAGACCCCCCGGTGTTTTCCAGGGGCGAAGGCCTGGTGGGGGATCAGGGGGGCAAAGCCCCCTTGAAAATTTTGGGGGTTTTTATATGTTCAAATTAGTCTGAGGGCTAAATTCTTGCACGATTTTACGTGTCGCACGCTGCCCATTGAACTTCAAACCTATACTTTACCGGCATTCCGGCCTACAGCGACATGACCTGAATTCTTCAGTGAACTGACTGGCTCCTCTCGACCAACAAATTAAATATTTGGGGCCATGGCCCCTGGCCCCCTCTGGCTACTCTGTTATTTGAAGGTAGGCCACTTGCCTGCAAATAACCTTCAACTACAGCAGTCTGTGAGACACTGTAAAAAAAACAAACATTTGCTCATTCCACCAAAACCTGGCACTTAATAATACATAATGAATTAAAATTAAAAAGATCAGGTGTTTCCTACAAACTTGTATTAAACATTACAGTGCATCTTAAATTCCTTCAGTATGTGGTAATACTTCCAAGCTGCATGTAATATCTTAACCTGTGTCAAATAGGCCCTAAACTGTATATTATTAATAGTGAAGGAAAGGTGTGCGTCGATCCTATGCACCCCCCACTATATATTTTTAAAAAACTGCCCTATGTAAGGAAGAGATTGAGATAATACAAAAATGTATTGACTCCATATGTGTGGCACATTTTTCAACTTAAATTCACTTTAAAATGCATTCGTTGCAAACTGGAATATGTCCGGGTGTGGTCCTCCCAATAGAGCCGCTTCACAGTAGTTCCAGTATACTAATTAAAGCAATTCCTGTTGTTTTTAGTATCCATCTGTTGTTATAATTAGATGCCTGTATTGTGACACAATTTTGTGTCACTTTGGTATTAGCATGATTAATCAGTGATGCTTTGTACAATGGCCCGTTGCCTGCATGCTGTTTATTGAAATTTAGTCATATTTGTTCTAAGCTTAAAAGAGCAATAGATGTTAATGCAGATCTCATCCCATTGAGATTTTTTTGTATTTACCATTGGCCTATTAAAGTACTATAGGTATACTCGTCTTGTAGGCAGATTTAAAATACTACTCTAGAAAAAATAACAAATTAGGTAATTTTTCTGCTGAACACTACTGCAGCTGCGATACAAAACATAAAAACCAACATCAACACCTTAATAACCCAAATCACTAACCATCTCTAACACCATAGGCGTGCACCAGGATTTTATTTTTTTAGGGGGGAAAGAGGAAGGGGCAACGACAAATGACGGGGAAGGTGAGTGAAATTTTGTCAAAGATGGGTAATGTGTAATGAAGCACATAGAAAAAAGGTATGTCAATTTTAATGGTAAATAGACATGCTGAAATGCGAAGTGAATGACATTTCCATCATTTTTGACAAGGTGGAGCTAATTTTGCAGAAAAAACTGGGGGATAAGGAAAATGAAGTAAAAAAAAATTTCCCCCCCCCCATTTTGGGGGGGTGGCTCCCTCCCCCCCCCCTCCCCCATATTTTTTTTAATAATTTCATCCATTACCCAACTCCCCCAGGTACCCCACAAGGAGACAAGGGGTCTCAGAAGCTACGGTGCTTATTCCTGAAATTAGTGAGTGATTGAGTAAATTAGATTTTAACGACAACTCAACACAATTGTGTTATATCGTGTCATTACGTTATGTCATTACGTTTAAAAACACAACATACCTCACAATAAATACTAATCACAACCTTTTTTTTAAAAGTTAAAATATTTATACAAATCGGCTCCTTCAGGAAATTTATAACCTGAAGAGGCAATATCTTGAAATAATATTTTCAAATCTGGACAAAAACTGTCATATTTTCTACGAATAAGCGCCTAATCAACGCACATCAAGAATACATGTTTCCACAGAAAGATCACATCACAAAGGAATACAAGCCGCGGGACCTGGCGCACCTCTAGCAAATAACTCTGGGTCTATGTATGACCATTTTACATCGCTTATACATCCACCTCGTCCCTTCGTCAATCAACCTGCACTACCAACAGCTCCAACATTGTTGAAAAGCATGCATTTATTATTAGGAAATGCATCCCCAGCATTTGCCACCTATTTTCGATATAGCTATTACTGAAGCCTTAAATCTGTAAAGGAAATTCAACAATGTTTGTTTATATCATATTAATTGCTTCTTTCGCCAATACATCAACCCTTTTCATTGCCTTGAAATACCAATGTGACTTCGGGATCCAAGCTAAAACAACGGATTTATTCAATGGAGACAAATTGAAGAATACTTCCCAACCGCTCAGAATATAGGGGATACGACTTCTCTGCCTTTCTCCAAGCCATAAGACTAGATATGAATAGTAAATATACATGAAATGACTCTCTTGGAATTTCAGCCTAATTCAAACGAAAGCCAACTTAAGTTGCCTTCATTCAGCAGTGAAAATAGAAAGCATTATCAGGTCACCCTAATCTGACGATTGATCACGCCGACTTAAACACTGCAGCAGAGGCCTTTCCAAAATCTTAGACCCCTCTGTATAAAATTCTCGATTGTTGATGATATTTATGTCTAAGATCGATCCAATTTTAGCTTGAAAACAATAAACATCATTTTAGGACCCTTCTTAGATTGACATACAGTTAGGTCATATCACTCAAATTTGTCCAAGGAGTGACAATAGGAAAATCAAATAAGCATATTACAGCATTAGGACACACCTGTGAAAATCCTCTTTATACGATTCCACAGATGGAATAGGATTAGGTTTACTAGTATAGAAGTTGGTACTTTAGGCGAAAATGTGCTCTCATGTGTTGGATATCAGCATTACTTTAAGTTTTATTAGAGCATATTGAAGAGCTAATTTTTCCCAATCTTAGATGTACATGTAGTTCATTAGCTTCGACATATAAGCTTTGCCTAGGAGAAGGGTACGAAAAGCACCCAGCATATCGAAGACCTTGAATCATGAATGGTTTCAGCTTTTTCAAATATGACGTACGAGCAGAACTATACAATGCAAACCATAATCCATTTTGATCTCACAGTGATCTATAAAGGCGAAGCTGAGCGATCTGCACCCCATGCCCCAGTCCATCTTAGAAACTACTTTTACAAGATTCCTACCTTTTTAAAACATCTCATCTCTAAACCATCTCTTCCGGCAAATAGTCCCATAATGAGCTTTTGAAGTGCATTTTACTCTGTCACTATTAAGCCCAAGAATTTAGTCTGTGAAACGACAGGAATAGGTGAACCATTCAATTTTAGTACTGGGTCAAGTGAAGACTTCTTTTTGTTGCAAAAATGCAATACAGACTGTTTTAGTTTTAGAGAAACCGAAACCATTTTCATCTGCCCACTGTTGAATCTATTCAGGCAATTTTGCATTTGTCTTTCTATAAAGGCCATAATTTGATGAGAAATAGGAAAATAGAGAAATCATCTACAAACCATGACCTCTCCATTTCCTGCATTGACCACTTTGGCAAGACTATTAATTTTCAAAAGAAAAGAGTAACAGAGATAATACTACCCTGTGGACACCCATCTCTTGATTATATTTCATATAAGACTGTTCCCACGAAACCGAAAAACCGCTCTGTCAAAAAATTCTTATACACAAAGGCATTTTACCTCTTAGAATCCTAAATTATACAAATCCTTCAAAATACCATCTTTCCAAGTGTCAGTACCACTATGGCCTTCTCTAGATCCAGAATACCGACCCAGACATGAATGTCCTCTAAAAAAAACATCACGAATACAAATTAAGACGAACAAGTTTGGTCAATAGTACTCTTCGTTCGTTCGTGCAAGTCCAAACCCAGTGGGAGATCCGTCTTTTAGCCAGCTGATAGTTTTCATCATCCAGGTTGATCAGGCCTGGATTCCTCTTGGGGACTTGTAGACCTCAACAAGTCTTATGATTGGCTAATGGTTTTATGGCTCTCCACAAACGCAGTTTGGTGAAAATTCTACCCCGATCTTGTTGAAGGAAGTTCTTTGTGCGATCAACGCCAGTTCTGAAGTCCTGTTGAGGTTTACCCATGCTTTCCTATCAAGGCCACAGCCTTTGGGCTTGCCAGATGGGCTGTCCAAAAACTGCTTTAAAGGTTCAAATTAGAGATGACCATTGCTTCATACCATCTGTCTTGAGCCAGGATGATCGATAGGGATACTGTGACTGCCAGGTCATGGATTGTGGTAGCAAAGTGATTCCGTGGATTCTCTGATCCTCAATGGTGTTGGTGGGGGGGGGATTAGGCTACCAGTTACATCACATTCTTTGCAGCTTGATCGTCTGAAGTTTCCTCCTAAGGTTTGTCAGGAGCTATGCCAGACCGAATTGGAAGATATTTCTACAGGCGTCGCAAAGGCAACCATACCAGTCCTCATTGCATCATTCAGAATGACATCAATCTTTGGTGAATGTACACTGTGACTCCATACTGGTGCACATCGGCGTTTCACATTAGAGTCAATGCCAAAGAAACAGTTAATGTATGTAAGGTGTCAAAAGAAGCACCCCATCCAGTTCCTCCTCCTTCCTGCGAGGCCTTCGAGGAGGTTGACACGAGACTGCGTCTGTGGATCGTCCGGCCTTGGTGTGTTTGGGTGAAGGTAGGGCTGCGTCCATTGTGACGCCAGGTGTACTTTGGTGTTGGGTCAATGTGCCAGTTTTTCCTCCATCTAGAGTGATTTATTCCTTTTTGCACATCGATTTGCAAAGGTGGAAAACAGAGCGACAGTCTTGGGTTTGCTGAGTTTTCAAGTGCCATCGTGGGAGAATGGCCTTCAGTGATTAAGTCTTTCTGCAAAAACACTGTTTCCAAGGACTCAAAAGAGTCAGCAGCTATTCCAAGTGCCGTGTCTTCTGCATAGGAGTACTGCAAACACTCTCCTTCCCTTTGGCTATGACTGAGACGTAATGTTGAAAAGACTGGGTGCAGGACAGAACCTTGTGGGACACTATTCCGAAGTTTGCGCTTTCTACTTCTACTGCGTTGCCCAATTTGTAATGTCTCCATGACGAACGATCTTCTGGATGAGCAGCATAATGAACTTGACAAGCTGACATCAGGGGAAGATTTTTGAGTAGCTTGAGGTAGAGGACCTCGATGCCAACTGGATCGTACGCACAGTAGGTATATGAAGACTGCTCCAAACTCCTCTGCTTTCTTCTGGAAGGCTGTCTCGATGTCATTAACTAGTCTTGTTATCGGATCAGTTGTTATTTACATCTTTTCGCAATCCGTTTGGGGTGCGGGTAGATTTGCCTCGACCGTAACATTGATCCTGGCCAATTATCAGACGCTCAAGCATTTATAGATGTTAGATTTAGCGAGATGGGTCTGAAACTCTTGGGGTCATTTGCTGGGTTTTCTTGGGCTTCAGGTTGCAATGACCTTTGAAGTCGTCCATCTGGAGGGAATAGGGGGGCCGTCCCATGCAAGTAGAAAGGAAAAGTTGCGCCATCGCACGGCTTCGGTGCCATATTCTTCAAGAATTCTTAATGGATGGTGTCATTGCCAGGAGCTTTCCGATTCTTGAGAACTTTAATTACTTCGGTGATCTCATCGTAGGTGAATGGTTGGGACACGGGGCTTGACGGTGGAGAAGTTTGTAGGAGCTGTTTAATCTCTGCATTAACAGCACGAAAGTGGGCCGTTCGCCGGTGGAGTGTGGTCTTGCCGCTTTCCATTGTTGAACGTACTGAAGCGATGGAGTTTGCAGAGACTGGACACTGTGCTTATCTGGACAGCTACGCCCGGAGAGCTTGTTGATGGTGTTCCCAGCCTGTTAGCGGCTTGGGTGAGTAAAGTTGATATTGGATATCTCCTCCTCCCTTCTGGTGCGGCTCTTTTGGCCAAGCAGATCCGTATCTCTGGTCCCTTTCTATTCTCTCTCAATATCGCATTGTATTACAATCCACTTTGATAACTCGTCGCATTCCTTGTCCCAACCGGGGGTTGTAGGGTTCCCTCCTTCTGCCTCTTGGAATGGAATGTTTAGCGGCTTGGTGGAGCTGGAGCAGCAGTCAGAATCTGATGCAACCGTTGAGGTTAGATGAGCGGTCTGGCAGCGGGGATGACAGTTCGCTGGTGAGTTGTTTGACCTTGGACCAGTTTTGGCTTTCCTGAAATTCATCTCTTTCTGTAGAGGCTGGAGAATCGTGCCCGTGATGGTCCACGTTGGACCGATAGGGCAATGACCTGATCTAGGAAATCTAGGGAGGACCGTTCTGGAGCAGCGAAATCGGATGTCGCTGGTGACTGTTGCCAGGTCCGGGACAGGTCCATGTCCCCTGACTGCTTGAATAGAAGAGGTGGATCCTTACTATCAAACAGCGTTTGGAAGTCTTGGGCTTCAGTCCATTCAAGAGCCGCTTTTGCCATTCTTGTCAGTGTTGTGAGTGATCCCCATGCTGTTTCTACAGTTTGAAATCTCCGCAGACGAAGAGCACTGCTGAACTGCTGGAAGGGAGGTGAAGTCTGCCTCAGCTGGTGGTGGCTTATCGATGTTGGTGAAGTGGGGGTCCCATACTTCAAATGTAACCACTGCCGGCGACTTCATTGAAGATTGCAAGGGTTTTATCTCATTTGTATGCCTTGCTTCACAAAGGAAGCGATCCATGCTTGTTGTGCGGAATGAAGCAAATAAGGTCAAACCTTCGATTTGCAGCATCTCTTCAGATTCGCAGTGAAGTTTCTTGGAGGAGGATGATATTCACTCCGTTCTCCCGTCCCTGGAGAGCTGTAAGATATTTCACGCTTACACGGTGGGTGAGACCCTCAACGTGCAGCTGCAGGATACCACCTTTTCGTGCTTGCCATAAGCAAAGTTCCTCTGTGAGTAGGCTCGCCCGCCCCTCGAAAATTGAGGGGGGGTCTTCAAGATGTTCACGTGGTGGTTTTTTAAAACACGATGTTTTGGGACTTAAGATTTGTTGAATCAGTTAGCCACAACAGGTGTGTCATTAACAGGGCCGCCGCGAGAAGCTTCAACACGACCCCAAATAGTACTCCGCCCTGCCGGAAACCCGAATTAGAACACGTAGTTAACAAGTAGGTTTTTATAGTGCCTGATAATATTTTTATTTGATTTCTTTTATGGCTCTTTTTTGGAATTTTTCAAATTTAAATTTAAATTTCTTTTGTTTGTTGTTTGCCTTGTTGTTTTGTTATTTGTTTTAATTTGAATTATTATTTGTCCTGGATTGTTTTGTTCTGAACAAGTAGGGTGACAATTAGGGATCCCATTTTTTTTATTTTGAATATTTGTTTTCTGGATTTTGTTTTTTTCCTAGGATATTGTTATTTGAAATGTTTTGGTGATTTGTTCTATTTGTTTGTTTTCAAGAATTATTTTTTCCCTGGAGTGTTTTATTCTGAAACAGCAAGGTGCCACGAAAGTAGGTACCATACCACTGCTAGCTAAAGTTTTGTTTGAGAATTTATTGGAAGCTGTCCCCTGAATCTAAAACAATGCAGTTGCTATATAGGGTTATAAGGTCCCTGTACTGTCTTACAGCATTTATTACAACTGGTGGAATATTACACTAACCCACTCACTTTTAGAGCTGCTTACAGCTAAAATGTGTACAATGCCATACACTACAATAAGCAGACATTTTCACGAAAATTGCTGATGATTTTTCAATCCATCACATTTACTTGTACTTTTATCAGTGTCCCCTGTACTCGTCCCTCCTTCACAAGTCTCATTTTTTTTTAAATAAATTCCTCAAATGAAAATAACCAGGCGCTCTAACAGATTGATTCCGGTACCTGTGAACGGTCGCACACTGGTGTGGTTAGAGTTAATCACTGCATGCATACCTGCAGTACAATAATTGAAAGCATCAAGGGGACTATGATTAGGTAAACGCCCATCCTGATGATCACAACATCATAAGAACAACGTCTTTGAAACATCAAAAAGGCACTTGCCTAAAACCTCACAGCCTCAACCATACAATCAATAAACCATCAACCAAGACTTTTGTATCAATGGAACTTTGTGTTTTCTCTTTTTCTGCAAAATATTGTGGCTGATGTTTTCCATTACAGGTCTTTGTCAGACCTCAATTCTCAGGCAAGCCAATCGCGGTATAGGCGTACGCCTCCCGCCAATTACAATCAATGACGCTGTCAAGAACTTATTTGGCTTCCGGGTGGCGCCATCATATGCTCTGCGACCCCCAATCTTGCCGAAAATTCTTCTGGCAGCGACTACCCTATCCACAAGCTAATAGTGTTGGGTTGCTATGTTACTGGAAATGTAGATTAAGGTATATAATTGTTTGTTAATCAAGTGACCCCTTCAGAAATTGTTCGTACGCACAATGCATGCATGCATTTGCACACACACACATCTTGAATATTGGGTACATTTGCAATGCTTGATGGGATTGGTATAACATCATCCCTGAACACTCCTTGAAGACAGTGATACTTTTATCTTTTGATCAGGCAGAGTATTATGTAAATTTCAATAATTTTAATCGGTGGTTTTTGAGATGGCTTCCCCAAATGACCCCGATAATTACATAGCATGCAAAAGTTATTTGAAGTCCTACTCAATAAACCACTGGCCCAGACTAGGTAGGCTTGTTTGGGACTCATTTCAAATGCAATTTTTCATGCTGTTTCCAATATGGTCATAAAGTTACTACTTTTTAACATTTTTAAAAAATTTTTTAAATTAATTTTACACAAATCATCAACTAACTTCAGCACTATAATCGCAGCATGTATGAGCTCAGAAGCCTGAACTTCTCATTACAAATTACCCCCCATCTAATGGAATTCCTCCTTCAATATAAGCTCAATATAAGTCTCGTATTTTGGTGAATAATGTGAAACAACATGCCAGGACACTACAACTCTATCACCCCATGCATTTGGCATGTTTCATGGGAGCACTCTCTAAAATTGCAATTTAATTAAACAGATTTTCTTATTCACTTTCTATTGAGAACTAGTACTTTGCACAATTGAACGCTTGCACTATCACCCAGGGCGGCCATCAATGCACTGTTAAAGTATGCTAGCTTACAGCTACAAAATTAAGATTGCATAACAGTTAACCAAATGGGCGAGTAAGAGTTCCAAAAGGCATGCCTCTATAAGTTAGAGTCTGTTCACTACAAAATGAACCATGACATTTGACACAGTGCAATGAGTTACATCAAAGAAGTCCAAGCTTAATATTATGCAAGTTGAGGTAAACTTATTTTTAACTGGCCAGCCTATAATTTCATTGGCAATTTATTTTCACAGGTAATTTATTTTCATGAATTTGTTCTCGACACCTCAATTGCCAGCAATTAATTGCAGTCAAAGAGTTATAATAACTTTATTGATAAAATTTGTAAAATATTCATATACCACAAATACAAACTGCATCATTTTTCCCAGGGTCTGCAAATTGTGATATAATTATAATGTCAAATTGACACTCAGATTTCTTTTTGTATTCCAAATAGTAGCTCACACGAGACGGGGCATTATGGTCAATTCAGCAGCCTTTCTCCCATATTTTTGGTGGAGTACAATAGCAGCAAGCAAGTCTCAGGAAACCAGTCACAGAGCTTTGCAAACACTACATTAAGATGCACTTCTCTTTGGCTAAAATATAAGGTTGAAATTTGGCATAACTGTTGCACCTGTCATGAACTTTGGACTTGGATGGGATATCAGTTTTCGTCTGATGATGTAATCGCTACATCCGGGACTTAGTGCATTGGTGTTTTTGGGCGTTTGATGCGGTTAGGGTTAGCGTACGGGGACAAAGAGCTGCTATTAATATAAGAAATAACAGTTCTTTGAAATATTGCGCGTTGCTTGGTTATGACAGAAATGCTGCCTCGCCACATTTGCCTCAGTAACTCATTACACCAACATGCAGTAACATGCCATCAATATGACTACGACCTTGACTCGACAATTTGATGGATATTGATTAATTTCTTCCTAATTTGATTCTTTTGGGTTACTCCAGGTCAGTTTACAGCAAAGGTCCTTGAACACACAACTATTTTCATAATTAACAAGCAACATTTGGTCAACAATAATGTGTTACAATTTTAAAAAGTCAGATGATTTTATTATCTGATTCTACCTGTTTGGTCCAGAATGTAGAGTTACAGAATTTCAACACAGCTAATGAGTAGAGCAGGCAGACAGACAGGGAGAAAAGAGAGGGAGAAAAAGACAGACATACAGAGGGACAAACATATACAGAGCCACAAACAAAACCAGCTCCAGTCTACAAGAAATTTGTATGCAATGAATCGGCTTTCATTATTTCCCTTATCTGAAATTATCAATCAGACCAAGCCTAAAATGAGCAACATTCCTATTTTTAGGCTACAATAAACACACACTCCCGGGGTTTTCCGATTACCTGGCTTTTTTTTTAAAGTACTACTTGTTTGAAAACTTTTTTTTCGCGATTACCTGACCTGTGGGGCACATTATCTGCTAACCAATCGAAATTGGTCTTGCCATGCCTAAACTTTTACAAAACCCACCAAGTTTTGCGGGTGTATGACCCCCTGACCTCCAAGAAAAAGGCAGACAGACAGACATACACACAGACAGAGAGACTTGGCCTATTATAATATAGAGAGTAAGAATGATCCCTGACCTTTCTCAGCATGATCTAGAATCTTTGTTCACACATTTTAGACAGACGTAGCTCAAAGTCTCACTTAGTTACAGAATTATTTTAACCTTTGACCCATTCCTGCCATCTATTCTTTCACTACACACACCTATCCTAGGGCATCACATCCAATGTTGTCTCATGCTTGCTTTCACATTTTTTCTGTTTATTAAATGTTTTTCTTAAAACCATTTTGCTACATGTATTTCCTGTGTCAATCTCCAGCTTCTATACCTCTATGGCTTTTATATATTTCCCATTTTAAGGATTTATTTTCAGTAACCTAAGATTAGGGGAATTTATTATTTCATTATTCAGCTGGTAAGAATGTTGGAAATAATTTGGAGGATTTAGTTTTTAAAAATAAATCAAAATACTGTTTTTATAACAATTGAATTGGGCTAACCTAGGTCATGTGGGAAAGTAGGGGTAACAAATTAAAATTTGGGGAGGATCTATGAAATTAAAGGGGCATTTCGTGATCCACAGCCTCGTCCCCCGACTTACCTAAAAAAAATTGAGATTTTCATATCATCTGAACCGTAAACATTGGTAATCCATGTGTGCCAATCGTTACGTGCAAATGCGGTCGGGTCTGTAAGAACTTTTCAATTTTTGATTTTCTGTCCGAAACGGACAGAAATTATAGCACAGTGGCCTATGGTAACCGTTGGAAACGAGCATAACACAAAACCGCAAAAGTCGGGATCAACTACAAAGTTTTGAATAGCTTTTCTCAAGGATATCAAGTGAACAATGAATACAACAGGTGCTGGAATCACACGAAATGCACCTTTAAAGCAATAAGAGCACATTTTTTAAAAGCGGCCTTTCATTTTCAAATTTGTGCGAATTCTGTCTGCACAGTTGTGTTTTTGTTAGTAATTGTCTAGTAAACTAATCTGTGAAGAGTCGGGCCTCAAAAGTGGTGCAAGCACATAAAAAAAGGATTTTGGTAATTAGATTCAAGGATCCCTGATCCTAATTCAATGGCAGTGCTGAAATGTGAAAATTTTATGTCTGCCCATTATGAATGCACCATCTTAAAAATTATCCTTAACCTTGACTTACAGGAACACACCAGAACAGCTATTAATGGATGCACGTTGACAGTACGTGGAAGTACACCTTGGCACAAAAAATAATCTCGGCATGTTTTTCGCTCAGTCCGGTGGCCCAAGTCGACCATTTTGAAAGTTTTTGAAATAGACATTTTGTTGCCTAGGTCTTTGCTCTTTCATTTAACCCTCGCTTTTTAAAAAGCATGCAAAAATGGGCTGAGATAGACTGCCCGAAGACGCAAACCCCCCAAACCAAAAGTTCAGTTTTTTGGGATTTTTCAATGGACCACTCGTGTGGTACAACGCAATAAGACGTGTATATTGATTTTATACACACAGCGGTTTTCCGAATGAATGCTCGAGAAAGCCACTTGCAAATATGATTGTGGTCCGCGTGTTTTTGTCCCAGTACACTGCAGGCCCAGTGAAAAATCCCAAACTGCAACTTTTGGTTTTGGGGGTTTTCTTCTTTCGGGCGTTCTAATCTCAGCGCATTTTTGCACCTTTTTTACAAGCGAGGTGTGTTAAATGAAGAGCAGACCTAGCCAACAAAATGTCTATTTCGAAACTTTCAAAATGGTCTGACTTTGGCACAGTCTGATCGAAAAACATTCCGGATAACTTTTTGTGCCAGGTGTATTTCCCCAGCTATTTCATATTGGAATGACATTTTCAGCTGCTGTTGAATTATTATACAAAACAGGTCCGATATTAATAATAACTCTAATTACAAAATCGCCTTTTTAGTGCGACACAGAGACCAAGGTTGAGCTTTAACCATTAACAGGTCAGTTTACTAGCCATTACCAAGGCAACTGTGCAAAAATTTTCAATTTTTTTTTAAATGGAAACACTTCAAACTATGCTATTATTGCTTAAAAAAAAGGATATGGTCTGAGCACAGTATGGTCAGGAGAATATTTTAAAGGGCTTAAGAAGAGAATCCCGGCTGCTAAATTAGTGCATAAATTAGGAAAGGATAAAATGAGAATATTTGAACAAAATGCAAGTTTGCCATTTTGGCATCCATATTTTTGATCTTCCAACTTTTGAATTCCATTATTAATTAAAATAGCAAAAGCTACAGTGAACTTGAAAAACAGAGCTCAGTCTATGTTCGATTTATGATGGTACACATCTGTTCACCTTGTACCTATTTTTTATCTGTGTATTAGTAGGATTGCTGTCTCGCTGTTTTTTTGTTAAACCAAATAAATCAATCACCAAGTCAATTGGTTATATATCATACAACTCAAAGAGGTTTTGAACATCCCGCCCTAATGTCATTAGGGGTCAGAGCTTATTGGGGACTTGCCGGTTTCCCCTGTTCGTTATAAAATCCCCAATGCTCACACCAATTCAAGTATGCATGTGTATGAACAGGTTGGAATCAGAGGGTGATTTGAATCATCCCATGATGCCTAGCAGTTTGCCTATACTGTACTGACACAACTTATGTTAGTACTTATGGATAAAAGTGTTCCAAAAGTTTAAGAACACACACATTAATATCTTAAACAATCCCTAATTACGAATGCTTTTTGGGTGAAAAGGAAGCATAGAATTAAGGATTTTTATGTGTTTGACGAATAGGATTGTTTATGGTATCACATGACCCTGTTTAGGTGAAATTTCCCAAAACTGGGTCAATTGTGGGATTGACTCAAAACCTCCTCTGGGTTTGTTATGATGAAACTTCTAAACTCAAAGGTGAGCAAGCGCTTCTATCAAAGGTAATGCATCACATGAAATTATGATACAGAAAAATTCAAGGATATCAACGGAACAAAAAATGGTGAGGGCCCCATGCTGAAATGTACAGCAAAAGGTTGTCTGCTTAGGAAAACCGCTATGTTGAATTTTGAGAATGCATGCAGCGCGTTACGTGTGATGTCATCTGGACATTGTTTGTTTTTTTAAAACAAAAAACCTAATAATTTTGTTGAATCGTAATTCCATAAATACCCA